>JBBBDQ010001147.1:1870000-1922500 GCA_037127315.1 Ascarosepion bandense
TACCTTAACAAAAGCTAGATCAGACCAAAAATAAAGTAATATTATCGTATTTGGTTGGGAGCTCCGCAGTCTACACGTTTTAGCATTGATAGTGTTTAAAAGCGTCTCCAACTCCTTGCGGGTGACAAATGATTTTCCACTCTCCAATATCGTTATCACAGGCAGAATAAGAGCAAGCCTCTCACTGCTTTATTGCTACTTTCACGGAAAGTGCTCGGACGAAATATGTTGTTTGGTTCCGCCAGTTCTAACCTTCATGGCTAAGACCTAGACTACAATCTTAACATAATCAAGCCTAGAGTTAACCGTTACAGTCAGTCAGTTAAGTGCCATACGTGATACACGCTTGGGCGATCATGTCTCTTTCGAAACATGACTGACTGGGCAGAAGATT
Organism: Ascarosepion bandense; assembly: GCA_037127315.1. Lineage (NCBI taxonomy): Eukaryota > Metazoa > Mollusca > Cephalopoda > Sepiida > Sepiidae > Ascarosepion > Ascarosepion bandense. The sequence goes on from JBBBDQ010001147.1 coordinate 1,870,395, forward strand.
ATCCCGCAGTAGGTTGCCATTGCTTTCTGCGGTAGACTGGTTGCCGACCAAGCCTATAGAACCCAATCTGTCCTGCTATTTAACCCATAACTGGAAGGAAGATACGGATTAATACCTTTCCCAAGGGTATTGCGCGTAAGTGAATACAATGGATTCAACTGGAATTCGAACTCGGCTCCCCGGTTTCTTGTTCCGAGCCGATATCCACTGTACCACAACGCACATCATTCCTCTCTAATTCATATAAACTGCTTCCAATATAACCCACCATAACCAATGTACTCAACTGTCTGATCTTTGATTTCGAACAGATGTTTTTGTCTTCGATGATATTGTCGATGATATTGTCCAGCATTCACTGTCGTATTGAAGAAATATAATCATCGAAGATGAGGAAAAAAATTGAAGCAGCGGAAATGTGGTTTTACAGAAGGATGCTGCGGTCATCTTGGACCGAACATGAGGTTTTTGAAAGAATGGCATTGAAAAGAAAACTAACAGAGAGACAACTGAAGTTCCTGGGACATGCAATGAGGAAGGAGGGCTTGGAGAACCTGATACTGACAGGTCAGATAGAAGGAAAAAGAGACAGAAGAAAGCAGCGGATAACATTTTTGAAGGGCATGATCAGGTGGATGACGGAACGGGGATACGTGGCGTAACAGGAGAAAACATATTGAGAGCCACCAGGGACAGGGAGACGTGGAAAGCCATGATCGCCTATGTCCTGAAAGGATAGGGCACATAGAAGAATAAGATATATGCCAACTGTTTATAAGAAATTATAATGTGGGTATAAAATGGGGGATCAATTCTATATTATAATCTAATCTATCTAAACTTATTTATAAATGGACCTCTGTGTGTGTGTGTGTGTGTGTGTGTGTACGTTACCTATAAACTCCGAAACGGCTGCCAGTGTTCTTAGCTAGGTTTTGTATCGAGGTAACCCCGATAAATATCGAAAAACGATAATCGAAAAAATCGGGTTATAGAAGGAGTGGTCCGATTTTAATCAAATTTGATACACTCATAGACAAAGACATAAGAAACGATATTCAGAAGTTTCAAGGTTGCAGTTCTTACAATAGTGCAGAAAATCGATAATATATATAGAAATAAGGCAAGATGTTTGTGTGTGTGCGTGTTTATCTGCCTGTATGTCTGTATTTTTTCAGCCCTTTTATTTTAATCTGTGCTTCGGGTTTGGCTCTAAGTAGGTATAATTGTAATTCTTAGTCTCAGCCATGATACCATTTACTCAGAGGACTTATTTAGCCTTCAAAATTCAGTTTTCGCCGAAAACAACTTATTTGATATCGATACCAGGAAATCAAAATTTGACTTACATCCATTCATTTTTCTTTCAGTCTACGGTGTCGCTTTAACTGGGAACAACTATTGCTTTTTAATCTTTCGTGCCAACGTCCAGGACCATGGATTAATTTTAAATCTTTCATTACACTCAACGGGCTATACTGCTAGTAAATATATAAACTAATCCCTCATTTTGTGACCATGCTAGTTTCTATACATTTATATTCTACATTTATGAGCTTGAGCTAGTGGCTGACGGAACGAGGGTTGTGTGGATTAACAGGAGAAAACATGTTAAGAGCCACCAGGAATAGTGAGACGTGGAAAGCCATGATCGCCTACGTCCTGAAAGGATAGGGCACATAGAAGAAGAATATATATGATGTTTATAAGAAATTATAATGTGGGTATAAAATGGGGGATCAATTTTATATTATAATTAATATATAAACTGATCCCTCATTTTGTGACCATGCTAGTTTCTATACATTTATATTCTAGATTTACGGGCTTGAGCTGGTGGATGACAGAACCGGGTTGCATGGTGTAACAGGAGAAGGCGCCCTAAGAGCCACCAGGGATAGGGAGACGTGGAAAGCCATGATCGCCTACGTCCTGAAATATAGGGCACGTAGTAGAAGTTTTTGTCTTGTCAGATGGATCTTAGCTTTGTCGTTGTTTGAGTCGCGACTGAAATTACCTTCATTCTGGAATCCCATTTGTCAATCCACGATATTTGACGTGGTTCGCTACTTTAGGTTCTTGATCACCACCTACTGAATTTTATATTGTTTGAAAACCCCTTTTCGTTATTTTTCTCTAGTTTTTTCGGCATTAATCTTTATACCATGTCTAGAGATTGTTTTATTCAGGAATTTTACCAGACTCGTGACTTCCGCTTCAGCTAAATCCGCTATGTTATCTAGAAAGCAGGTGTTTGTAATGTTGCGCCCATTGGTGTCGATTGCGCCCTGAAAAGTTCGTATAAAAAACAATTCATCCATTTCTCTAGCTATGCAACTCTGAGGAAGCAAAATTCCCATTCAAGTCAAAATTAACGCGTGCAGATAACTGGATAACCCTATCGGAAGGAAGATATATTTCCGGAGCACAGCTGGTTGCACCCGTGAGAATGTGACCACAAGTTCATGTTGTTGCCTGAGTTAGGTAGATGTGTTCTCCAATACTTGATGACGTTTGTCCCCTGTGCTTCCAATAAACATCCTCCTTGTAGATCGTAGAGGCAGCAGTTTTGTTGAATCGAAATGCCTTTGTCTGGTTGCTACTTGAAATTGATATCTGATTGGTGATGTGCTCTTGTCGTGACACCCTCATTTCGGCTGTATTCAAAATCATAACGATGATGATGATGAAAGTAAGATAAATTGATGATCATCATCATGAAAGTGAAATGAATAGATGATGATGATGATGGTAGTCTGGTGAACCTTTTTTTTTTTTTTTTTTTTTTTTTTTTTTTAATTTGTTGAAAAAATTTCTAATTCAGAGTACCCAGGGAGGAGAGGCTTAGTTTACGACTACAAAATTTGATGGCAGATCTGAACGCCTGGAGGCTTGGCTAAAATGCCGAGGTGTTTATCTCCTGGAGGTCAAACGAGTCAAGTGGACACAATTATTTATTTTTGTTTTATTTATCAGTTTTGTTGTTTATCTTTATTTTGTATTTGTTTGTCTTTGTTTCTTTCTTTTATTAATTCTTGGTTGCCGGATCAAAAACAATACGAATTTTTTTTTCTGTTTTTGTTTTTAATTTTCCTTAAAATTCATGCGAATTCTTTTTGATTAAATTCCCGACTCTCCATCTATATATATATATATTTTTTTTTTTTTTTTACTCTATTTCTGTTTTTTCTTTTTGTCCTCTGTGTCTGCCTTATGGCCTTCTTCTCCATTAAAACTATTTTCATTTCTGCACTTTTTTTTCCTTGCTTAATTGCTTGTGTTTTTCTTCTTTCTATTACTTCGTGCAAGATATGTTACTCTCCTTTCATTTATTCCTTGGTAATGTGAACAAGGGATGTGCGTTGTGAACAAGGGAGGTGCATTGGATATCGGCTCGGAACGAGAAATCGGGGAGCCGAGTTCGAATTCCATCCGAATTCATTGCATTTACTTACGCGCAAATATCCTTGGGAAAGGTATTAATCCGTCTATTCCTTCCACTTATGGGTTAAATAACAGGACAGATTGGGTTCTATAGCATTGGTCGGCAACCAGTCTACCGCAGAAAGCAATGGCAACCTACTGCGGGATAATCTTCTGCCCAGTCAGTCATGTCTCTTTCAAGCGTGTATCACGTATGGCACCTAACTGACTGACTGAATGTGAACAAATCATGAAAAACAGTGAAACGAAGAATTATTTTTTTTCTCTCCCTTACCTGCGATTCTAACAAAACGGAACCACAAATCTTAGCAAAACTTAGCATTTCATACCCAGTCAAGGAAGAGAGTACTGGATTGCTACGTGATGTCCGTCCTTCAGTATGGCAGTGAATGCTGGACAATATCATCAAGGATGAAGGAAAAACTTGAAGCAACCGAAATGTGGTTCTACAAAAGCTTACTGGACATAAACTGGGGGATCAATTCCATATTAAAATCAATACATAAACTGACCCCTCACTTTGTGACCACATCAGTTTCCATACATTTATATTCATGAGATCCAAAGTCACTAGGATGCATTCCAGGAGCTGAGGAGAGTATTAAGAAACAGGACAATTTCACTAGAAACAAAGAAAAGTGTACTGGATTGCTATGTGATGTCTGTCCTTCAATATGGCAGTGAATGCTGGACAATATCATCAAGGATGAAGGAAAAACTTGAAGCAACTGAAATGTGGTTCTACAGAAGGATGCTGCGAATATCATGAACCGAGTATGTGAGCAATGATGAGGTTTTTGAAAGAATGGCATTGAAAAGAAAACTAATAGGGAGCATCAGGAAGAGACAACTGAAGTTCCTGGGACATGCAATGAAGAAGGAGGGCTTGGAGAATCTGATACTAACAGACCAGATAGAGGAAAAAGAGACAGGAGAAAGCAACGGATAACATATTTGAAGGACCTAATCAGGTGGATGACGGAACGAGAATTGCATGGTGTAACAGAAGGCGTGCTCAGAGCCACCATGGATAGGAAAACGTGGAAAGCCATGATCGCCTACGTCCTGAAGGGACAGGGCACATAGAAGAAGAATGCGAACAAATACCTAGGAAGTGTTCTAACAGAAGACGGAAAGTGCGACACAGAGATCCGAAGGCGAAAGAAGCATTCCAGAAGTTGAGTAAAGTACTAACACACAGGAAAATTTCACTAGAAACAAAGAAATGAGTGCTGGATTGCGATGTGATGTCAGTTCTTCAATACGGCAGTGAATGCTGGACAATATCATCGAAATTGTGGACAAACCTTGAAGCAGCGGAAATGTGGTTCTACAGAAGGATGCTGTGGATATCGTGGACTGAGCATGCAAGCAACGATGAGGTGTTGGAAAGAATGGCAAAGAAAAGGAAATTAATAATGAGCATCAGAAAGAGACAACTGAAGTTACTGGGACATGCAATGAGGGAAGAAGGCTTGGAGAACCTGATACTGACAGGCCAGGTAGAGGGGGAAAAGAGACAGAGGAAGGCAGCGGATAACATATTTGCAGGGCCTGATCAAGTGGATGACAGAACGGGGGTTGCGAGGTGTAACAGGAGCAAACATACTAAGAGCCACCAAGGAAAGGGAGACGTGGAGAACCATGATCGCCTACGTCCTAAAGGGACAGGGCACATAAAAGAAGAATGCGAACAAAAATACTTGCTTTTTTTTTTAAACTTTTGGTTTAAAGATCTTGGGTCCGAAAGATTTTGAATATTTTCACGCATCTTTTTTTATATATGACACACGCTCAGCTAATTAGGATCCATTATAAAAATGATATTTTTTATGATACAGTCAGTTAAGTTCCATATGTGATACACGCTTGGGCGATCATGTCTCGAAAGAAACATGGCTGAATAGGAAGATTTTCCCTCAGTAGGTTGCCATTACTTTCTGTGGTAAACTGGTTGCCAACCAAAACTAAAAGAACCCAATTTGTCCTGTTATTTAACCCATAGCTAGAGGGAAGAGACGGATTAATACCTTTCTAAAGGGTAGTTGCGCGTAAGTGAATGCAACAAATTCAACTAGAATTCGAACACGGCTCTCCGATTTCTTGTTCCGAGCAGATGTACACTGCACCTCAACGAACAACAAATCCGAAATAATGGCCTTGTTTATAGTTACTTATTGATAAGATTCTTACTGTAAAAAGATAATTTCGATTACTGCAAATGAGGATGCTTATAAAATTCCGTACATCAAAAGATGTGATCAAATACAAACAGCCGATCAAAATGGATTATGAAGATGATTATTTTTAATATGGGATAATTATTGTTTCAACATTTGTGGATTTCAAACAAACTGAGAAATTGTGAAATGCTACCCGTTTCTAGAAAGAAAACTCTGGAACGTACACGACATGGAATTTCACTTCTCTTAGTTTATCTATTTCCCAGAGGATCAGATAAAATTTGGACTATCACTCTTTGCATTATTGGTACTGTATCCAATGACGATTCTGCCTGGGTGGCCAGAAGGGGCCAAGACCCCACCCCGAATTTTAGCTGGCCTCTCATTGCCCCCCCCCCACTTTATAACCTTTAAAAAGTTATGAAACTGATCAGTCTCTGATTTTGATAGAATTTGGTCTTCACCAATTTTCCTTCCTCAGAACGTATTGACTTTAGTATTATCAAACCTTTGATTTTGATCATGAAAAAGACAACCTTGTACTCAGTGTCGCATACAAATTTATGCAAATGAATTAATTATTTATATTAATTAAACTAACCCATGTCAGATAGAAACATTTGAAAACATTTACTCGAGTAAGAGTAAACTAGCTGTGGTTTAAGGACATTATCCTTAAATTATGTTTACAAATTATATAGCTAAATCTATCTAAACTTATTTATAAATGGACCTTTGTTTCTGTGTGTTTGTGCGTGTCTCTGTGTGTGTGTGTGTCCGTTACCTATAGACTCCGAAACGGCCGAACCGATTTTCTTGAAAATTTACACAGTTGTAATATAAGCGTCTGTGAGTGATTTTAGCTAGGTTTTGTGTCGAGGTACCCCCGATAAATATAGTGCAGAAAATCGATAATTAATATATATATATATATAAAAGGCAAGATGTTTGTGTGTCTGTTTATCTGCCTGTATGCCCTTTATACAAATTCACAATTTTTATCCGATTTTCACCAAACTTCACACAAATATTCTTTAGGCTGAGTCTGAGCTCCAGGACCATGGATTAGTTTTAAAGCTTTCATTACACCCGAACAACGCCGGGCTATACTGCTAGTATTTAATATATATGTGCAAACTGAATTTGGCATTAAATAACCCATAGTGGTTGATATGCCATAAAACCCCAAACAACCAACACAAACCTTTGATTTTCTTTTGAAATCAACCTCTCTTGTGTTCCAACACCTTGAGAGTGGAAAGGAGGGCAAGAATAGATTAGAACTTTACTACTATGAATGAAAATTATTCCGTTTAATTTAGTAAAGTAACATACTTACTGGATGTGCGTTGTGGTGCAGTGGATATCGGCTCGGACGAGAAATCGAATAGCCGAGTTCGAATTCCAGTTGAAATCCTTGCATTCACTTACGCGCAAATACTCTTGGGAAAGGTATTAATCCTTCTATTCCCTCCAGTTATGGGTTAAATAACAGGACAGATAGGGTTTTATAGCCTTGTCTGGCAACCAGTCTACCACAGAAATATTTAGTTGGCGCTATATAATTGCGTTCAAAATATGTACATTTCGTTATTAAATAATCCTTACAGGGCCGAAGCAGAGACAAAAAAATTAGCGGGGTGAGACAAAAAGATTTAAAATTTAGCTATAGGTTATCAAACGCCGCCAGCATGGTTAGCAGCAAGAGCTTTACAAATTTCCACAGGCCCTAGATTGGCAGAAATCATCTTTGAAATAATAGAAAACAGTGGCGATTCTACGGGGGTCTAGAAGGGGCCAAGGCCTCCTCCTCCAGAATTTTTATAGGCTTTAGAAATTCATGAAACTGATCAGTTCCTGATTTTGATAAGATTTGATCCTCAGCACTTTTCCTTCTTTAGAACATATTGACGTTAGTATTGACCCTTTGATTTTGTTTTGAAATCAACTTCTCTTGTGTTCCAACAGCTTGCGAGTGGAAAAGAGAGCAACAATAGATTACTACTATGAATGAAAAGTTATTCTGTTTAATTTAGTGGATTGACATGCTTATAGTCAAACTCATTCATAAGTTGTGTATACGATAGGAGGTGTAGTATGAAAATGAGGCCACTGGTTGAGTTTGACCCTTTCATCTCAGAAAAATCTCGACCCCTAAGAGCCCCTCCACTTTCAGAGTTCCACAATCGTCACTGACTGTATCATGCAATAGTTTTTGGTTTCCATTATAGATCCTGAACTCGAGAGTTCTCAGCCAATACTCCTTCGTTTCCCACGTTCTTAGTGCACGGATGCCTGACGTTTTTTTTTTTTTTTTTTCCCACGAAATGACTCTTCGGTGAGATAAGCGTTTGTAATTCTTATTCAGGGAAAAATGATCAAATCATTGGGTTCAAGATTAGCAAAAATATTATATCCGTTTTGTTTTGGTTTGGTTTGATAGAGCATTTCCAATTGCGTACTCAAGTCGGCAACAAATCGAGGCCTGTGGAAGGCATGAACTGACAACACCTGGGAAGTTTTAGTTATTTATCATAGACAATATCCTTAGGAGTGTTGGCAAGATCATATTGTGGAGTGAAGGGAAAAGATAAGCAAAATAGTGAAAGAGGGGAGGGAATAGAAAACGGAGATAAAAAGAAAAAAAAACAAGGATAAAAAAAGACAAATGATGGTTAAAATATAATCTAAATCTAATCTAAACTTATTTATAAATGGAACTTTGTGTGTGTGTCCGTTACCTATAGACTCCGAAACGCCTGAACCGATTTCCTTGAAAATTTACACAGTTGTACTATAAGCATCTGCGAGTGTTCTTAGCTAGGTTTTGTGTCAAGGTACCCCCGATAAATATCGAAAATCGATAATCGAAAAAATCGGGTTATAGAAGAGGTGGTCCGATTTTAATCAAATTTGATACACTGATAGACAAAGACATAAGAAACGATATTCAGAAGTTTCAAGGTTGCAGTTCTTGCAATAGTTCGGAAAATCCATTATATATATATATATATATATATATATATATATATAAAGCAAGATGTTTGTGTGTGTGTCTGTTTATCTGCCTGTATGTCTGTATTGTATTCAGCCCTTTTATTTTAATCTGTGCTTCGGGTTTGGCTCTAAGTAGGTATAATTGTAGTTCTTAGTTTCAGCCATGATACCATATACTCAGAGGACTTATTTAACCTTCAAAATTCACTTTACGACGAAAAAAACTTATTTGATATCGATAGCAGGAAATCAAAATTTGACTTACATCCATTCATTTTTCTTTCAGTCAACGGTTTCGCTTTAACTGGAAACAACTATTGCTTTTTAGTCTTTAGTGCCAACGTCCAAAGAGTTTGAGCTCCTGGACCATGGATTAGTTTTAAAGTTTTCATTACACTCGAGCAACGCAAGGCTATACTGCTAGTTTTAAATAATTGGCAGGAAGGGTATTAAAATGTGAAATGCAAATAAAGAGAAAATTGTTGATAAGAAACAAAAGAAAGAAAAAGCAAAGAAGACAGAAAAAAAGGAGAAAAACCGAAAGTAAGCAAAAGTAACATCATAAAAGATGAAATAATTTTAAAATCAAACAGAAGATTTTAAAACAACGAAAAGGGAAAGAAACTAAAAACATGCGAACAAAAAATGCAATCTGCTTCACACGTCTGCAAATCTAATCGTAATGTCTTGTCAGCAGATGTCGATCGTCATTGCGAAAGAGAAAACGCAGTTCTAGAGAATCAAATATGTCAACTTTCTTTATCAATGCGCATGCGTGTACTCATGCGCACACTTGTGGGAACAAATACGGAGATACATCAATAAGTTCTTAAGCTTAATGACGAAAAAGTATTTATTTTATATATGGCGGTAAAAAAAAAAAAAAGATCGGCCATGTAAAATTTTAAAACAAAAACGACTAGTCGACTGGTTTCGTACCCTCTCGTCAAAACTGTAAACGGGGCAATTATGAAAATTATATAAATATTATGGGTGACATGAATAAATGGGAAAGGAAGGAAAAAAATTCTTTTAATAATGTCATCACATCTGAAGATGCTACAGACCTAGCAAAGCGAGCCCAAGCAAACACTCCCTCTGTTTACAAAGAGAGGGCCATCTCGACAAGATAAACAGTGTTTCCAACACCGTCAGATGGAACAACGTGTGTGACCTGACCAAAACAGAGAACCAGTTCACACTGGTATTTATCACGTTCCCACTAAGGCGAATGCGACACAAGGTCAATTAAAGTGGGGATTTTGAGCCCTTAAGCTCAGCCCAAAATATCTCGTAGACCCTGCTTAAGGCAGGATCGGACACTAAAGAAAGATAACACACTTACTCTCTACACCAGCTTTTCCTTCCCCTCTAGCTTTTTATAAACGCTAATCTCCTCAGCCTTTCTCTCACCTTTGCCAAACGGAAGGGTAGTAAAGAGTGAGTTGAATACAGCGATAAAAATCATGTAATAATTCTACTTGTTTTTCTTTAGTTAGTTACTTCGTTCCTCCGTCCGTTACGCCACTAAAGAAAGATAACACACTTACTCTCTACACCAGCTTTTCCTTCCCCTCTATCTTTTTATAAACGATACTCTCCTCAGCCTTTCTCTCACCTTTGCCAAACGGAAGGGAAGTAAAGAGTGAGTTGAATACAGCGATAAAAATCATTAAGGCAGGATCGGACTCCTGTGTGTTCACGCCAAACGTGACTCTACCCTTCGGCGGAGCTACGTTTGGCTTTCTCTCCACCCGATCGCAGAGAGTTGATCAAGAGTGTCGGTTTACTTGAAAATGAACCAGTCCATAGTAAAATCTAGAGCGCAACTCGGATTATTTGTAAGACAATCCGCAATGAAAGACCCTTATTTATTTCGAATGACATCGCCAGACGGAAAATAAATATTCAATATTTTAGCAGGTACGTGTTGCTTTATCATAATATCCAAGCGCTGTATCGTTCTATCCACGTAGTCAACTCCCTAATTACATTTAAAATAGCAAATAACGAAGTTAATATGATGTAAAGGTAAAACGTATTCACGCATTAAAGGAAGGATAGATCTTGTTTAAAACACAACATGCACATTATCTGCAAAATAACACTCACCTGAACTTAATGAAATGCGCTTGGCCAAGATCTCACAAATCACGGTATTCGAAGATAGACTGGGCATCTTTTAACCGTTAAAGCTTCAATTTTATTAAACTGAGCGGTCATATCTCGAATAACTGATTGAACAATGTCAAAAGATAGCCATTGTTCCATGAGATTCTCCTTTTATGTGCCATGTCCTTTCAGGACATAGGCGATCATGGCTTTCCACATCTCCCTGTCCCTGGTGGCTCTTAGCACGCTTTCTCCTGTTGCACCAAGTAAACCTCGTTCCGTCATCCACCTGATCAGGTCCTTCAAATATGTTATCCTATGGGTCAACGCCTTGATCAAAATGATCTTTTGTTGTTTAGGACAAAAAGAGTTCCAACGAGTATAGAGACCTGTAAAGGTAGGCCTCCTTTAAACTGAAGTAACTAAAGAAGGTGTTCTATGAACCAGAACATCAGAGAAAGGCAACGAACAATTGGCCTTTTTATCTAACGCAAGGGCAGGATGAACACCATTGAGTAGGGAGAAGAATTGGTCAACCTCCGATTCACTGTTGAACACACAAAAAGTATCAACATAACAGAAGTAAACCGTGAGCCCCAAAAAATCCAAGAGTAGGCTCTCCTCACGAAAGCCCACATATATCTAAATCTAATCTAAACTTATTTATAAATGGAACTTTGTCTGTGTGTGTGTGTGTGTGTGTGTGTGTGTGTGTATCCGTTACCCATAGACTCCGAAACGGCTAAACCGAATTTCTTGAAAATTTACACAGTTGTACTACAAGCGTCTGCTAGTGTTCTTAGCTAGGTTTTGTGTCGAGGTTCCCCCGATAAATATCGAAAATCGATAATCGAAAAAATCGGGTTATAGAAGGAGTGGTCCGATTTTAATCAAATTTGATACACTCATAGACAAAGACATAAGAAACGATATTCAGAAGTTTCAAGGTTGCAGTTCTTACAATAGTGCAGAAAATTTGATATCGATACCAGGAAACCAAAATTTGACTTATATCCATTCATTTTTCTTTCAGTCTACGGTTTTGCTTTAACTGGAAACAACTATTGCTTTTAGTTTTTCGTGCCAACGTCCAAATAGTCTGAGTCCCAGGACCATGGATTAATTTTAAATCTTTCATTACACCCGATCAGCGCCGGGCTATACTGCTAGTTTGTATATAATAGAGCTTATATATATATATATATATATAATACGCACAAACACTAGTCGGTTCTAATAAGATAATTTAATTTGACTATTGACATTACTCGGACTATTGTCCTCGTCATTTTTGCCATTTGTACGACGTTTCGGCCGTTTTACGCTCCAGTTTTCTTCAGGTACTAGGAATTTCGAACCAAACCCTTTATTACGATCACTGGGATATATCATTCTCATTCCTTGTGCGAGGCCTCTCTTTGGTAGTCATGAGTTATCTCCATCTAACCCGACTCTAAGTTACTTGTTCACCACTGCTGTAGCCTGGTATTGAACTCATAACTCTTTGGGTCAAGTCACTAGAACTAACCAGCGTCTATATTCACTGAGCCATGTGTTCTTAAGAACAAGAACCTTAAGCGCATCCCGCTTTTCCTGCGACCAGACAGGATCTCCTTGAATCAACGGCAATTCTCGGTGTCAAGCCTGCAGATATGAGCCTTAGATCCCGGCATCGGTGTAGAAATGTCAGGTGATTTGATATTCGTGTCAGCTTCAGGTAGAACTTTTCTGTTTGTTGCCATATTTTTGGTGTATTGGGTCTGTACCGATGCTTCAGTATTTGTCAATACTTCTGAGATGAGGCAGTATTTACACTATTTACATTATTCGGACTATTGTCCTCATCTTGGTTCCTATTCAATGCAACCAGTTGGCGAACCTAGATGTGGTTCTTGTCCTTAAGGACACATGGCCCAGTGGATAAAGACGTTGGTTAGTTCCAGTGACTTGAACCAAACACCAGTTTAATATCAGGCTACATCAGTGGTGAACAAGTAACTTAGAGTCGGGTTAGAGGGAGCTAACTCATGACTACCAAAAAGAGACTTCGCACAAGGGATGAGTATGATAGATCCCAGTGATCGTAATAAAGGGTTGTGTTCGAAATTCATCTGAAGAATGCCGGAATGTACAACAGCCGAAGCGTCGTACAAATGGCAACAATGATGAGGACAATAGTCCGAATAATGTCAATAGTGTAAATACTAGCTCATCTCAGACATATAGACAAAAAAATTAATTTATTTTCCCTCTTATCAGCAAAATCACAACGAATTTTCCTTACGCACAGTTTTGTCTTTTATTTTGACTCGAAGAAGCTGAAATAAAAAAAAACGTCAGCGAAATCAATCGTTAAAAAAATTTTCTACTTTGTCCCATTATGTGTGTGTATATATATATATATAAAGTGAATTCTCGTATTTGAGTAGTTACAAATTTATTAAAGAAAATGCTACGTTAGTGTGCAGACTGTTAGATGTAATAAAATACTGTATAAACTAAACGGATCATCTACTCGAATGCGGTTATCCAGTAATAATAATATTTGAAGGAATAACAATATGTCGGTCACAAAATGAAAAGTGAAATTGCTGAAATTAGTACATGAAAACAAATTTCTAAACAATTCTTTTTAGTGATTAATGCATTGGATGGGCATTGGATCCTTAATAAAACAGTTAAACAACACGATTTAGAAGAAAACAGGGAGATTAATGTTTTGTGCTCTTGTTGAAAACTGTCAAATTTAATGTCTTTTCAAATTGATGGCGGTATTATGAAAAGAATTATTGTAAGTTCTATAACAAGTGCTAAAAATACAACGGAAATATCTTAAGCTGAACAGTCTATTCATGCTATATAATACGCTGCAAGTTTATGATTATTGTCCACCTTGATAAAAAAATGGTTTGAAAGGTAATAAATTAATGGAATGAACCAACGCAGATATTAATGTCCACTCTCTCTCTCTCTCTCTCTCTCTCTCTCTCTATATATATATATATATATATATATATATATATATATATACACGCATCGCTCATTCAGTGAAATGAATTAGAGCGATCTAGCTATTGGGCGCGTATAATGATATGCGCTAAAAAGTCTGCCTACTTCCACCGAACGCCCATAGCCCAGGGGTAGAGTCGCTGACTGATGCCATTTCGGTCGGGTTTCAACACACAAAAAGTATCATCAACATAACAGAAGTAAACCGTGAGCCCCAAAAAAAACAATCGGAGTCTAACCGTACAGATGAGCTGTGATACGGCGAAACAGATCAGTCTGCGGATGGCTTATATATATATATATATATATATATATATATATATATATTAATTCCTTCCCCTATTCCACTTTATTGTTATAAACCGTGAATTTAAATCTAATTCATTCCCCCTTTATAACTGCCATCCTGTTTACCTTTCTTCAAATTTAATTGCTATATTAATTCTTAACCTAAATTTACCTAATACTGTTTAGAACTTTTATACACAAGATTCCTTTTAAGTAACCTTGAAATCCCGTGCATTTCGTCTGACCTATTTCCTTCTAGCTTCTATCACCTACCCATTAAACCTACACATTCTATCCTCTCCCCAAAATTTTTCCTCTTTCTTTTTTTCTAAACAACCTTTTCTTCCGGTCATACAATTTTTTTCATACAATATGTTGCATGGAGTTGAAGAGATGGCTTTCATAACCTGTTTAAATAGCTATCTTCTAAATGTAATACTTGGAGATATATATATATTAAAGTTTTGTAATTTGCTTGAAGCATTGCGTAAAATAGTTGTATGTGTTATGTCTTGAAAGCTGTCACAATGCGTTGAATGAAATAAAGGAAGGTCGGGAGGTGTTTGTATGACCTGTTTATTTATTTATATTTCGAGACTATAATCTCATCATCAGAATGGCAGAGAAAACTTCAAACTGTCCGTGCTTTTAGCTGTCCATCTATGAATGGCTGGCTTTATCCACTGCTGCTGTACATGTCTGTGTGTATGTGCGTGTGTGTGAGTGTGTATCTATGTGTTCTAGTTGTTTTTTTTTATATGGCCTAATGATGTGCGTGTGGGGGGGGTTGTGAGTGATTGTGTATGTGTGTGTATTCAAGATGGGGTTTTTATTGGCCTGAAGGAATCAGTTCGTAGGATCTAGGAGTTGATGTGACTTTGACCGGGTCAAAGGATATCATTTAGATGGCTGTTGTTTTATCTGTTTGATTTACCTGGTGGTGTTTGCTCGTTGTGTGTGCTGTAATTGAATCTACTTTTGTGTGTGTGTGTTCTGTCCTGGTACGTGCTTTGTTATGGGCACCTCTGCTACTACAGTCCGGTGGGGGGGGGGAGAAAGTGTAGCGTGGTTACTGTAACTATTTTTTGTGTGTGTAAAGGCTGTGCGTAGTATTGTAATGAAATCTACCTAACTTATTTATCTCTGTGTGTGTGCTTTAGCTTGGTTAACGGTTTGTTATAAGGGAGGAAGAAGTGTGTGTGTGGTTATTGTTACTGATTGCGTGTGTGTTTGTGTGTGTGACCTTTGTTGTCGTGTTAAGTGCATGTTGTGTGCGTCTTGGTGTCGTCTATACAGTTACGTAATCTAGGTTTAATTCTTGGCGATTGTTAATTGTCGGATGTAATTTAGATATTATTAGGGACTCTTTAATGCGTAGGTTACCTATGTTGCGTTCCTTAGCCATGATATTAACGGTTATGGTTTTGTCCTTATTTTTGCTTTTTTTTTTTTAACGTGTTTTTGGAATGACGACGCTTGCGTGTGTAGATGTTCTTTTATTCTAATGTGTAGATGTCTTGTAGTGCTGCCGACATAGAATGCATCGCATTTGGCGCATTGTAAGCGGTATACGACATATACCTGGTGGCATATATCGGTACCTGCAATAGGGCAGTCGGTTAGTGTGCATGTGGTGTTGTTGTTTGTTCTGTGGTTGGGGTTGAGGTGTCTTCGAAGCGTGGGACCGTATTGTGCCAGCTGTATGTCTAATCCCTCTCTGCAGATAGCTCGACGTATTTTAGATGTTATATAATCGCTGAATTGTGGTAACCTCCGGAAGCAGGTGTTAGATAGGGTGTGGCGCCTTGGGCCCCTACTACCCTTCCGTTCTAGGCGATCCACAAAGGATTGTGGGTAACCGTTAGTTACCAGTATTTTCTTGAAGAATGCAGTGTGGGTGTTAACGTGTTCGCCTTTGCTGCATTTCTTTCGGATACGCGCGAGTTCGTTATTGATGTAGCCGGTCTTAGCGCCGAGAGGGAGGGCTGATCGGTAGTGGACAAACATATCCCTGCTGGCAGGCTTTTTGTAGAAATCGGTGTGGACTTCACCTCTAACCGATATTTTAAGCTTGAAGTCCAGCAGTGATAGGCATCCACTGGCATCGGGGTGCACGATCGTGAAATTAATTTTACCGTCCATTCTGTTGAACGTCGCTGCCATTCTGCTTGCCTCGTCGCGTGAAGAACTAAGGATGAGTATATCATCAATATATCTCGTAAAAAAGGCGTATGAATGGCAGGTGCTGAGTGCGCGACGCTCCAGTTGGTTCATATATGCAACGGCAAGTAGATCCGATAGGCTGGACCCCCATCGGAAGGCCGGTGGTCTGCTTGTAGGTGCATCCTTGGAACGTGAAGTAAGTGATGTCTATTATAGTTCTCAGGAGCAAGCCTATGTCGTTTGGGGTGAAGTAGTAGCAGTGTATGTTTGAGGTGTTGATGTATTCTGTTAATAAGTCCACCGCTGGGTGGGCCGGTACTGACGTGTATATATATATATATATATATATATATATATATATATATATATATATATCGCCCGGTTTACACTCCACCCACGTTAATGAACAGGTGAAGAGGCTCATCCCTTGTTCCCTGTTTAGGATGTGGTTTCCGGCTTTCTCTTTTCCAATCTTTTCACTCTTACGTAGCCCCCTGCGCATCAGTGGCGTTACCGCCTTGCTCGGAGTGATATGATTAAAATATATATATTAATTCCTTCCCCAATTCAACCCTATTGTTATAAGCCGTGAATTTATAATTCATTTCCACCTTTATAACTGTCATTTTGTTTAGCTTCCTTCAAATTTAATTGAAGGTTACTATACAACTTACGGTTACATATAGCCACTTCAAATATGAAATGATGAGACCTTGCCGCCAATCTAGTACTGCGCTTAAATTTAATAAGTTATTGGTATCATAGAGGAAAGTTTACCAGAACAATTGACCTTAATGTATTTATAGAAAAACACGTTACGATTCTTGGAAAGTGACTGAAGCCGAAATGCCAGATCAGGACCAAAAAACAATGCAGATTCTTTGGAATTTATCAAGAATCTCTAAATACAGAGCTGGAGCGCCAAACTAGATATGGTAGCTACTATTTATTTAAAACGAAGGATTAAAAAGACAGACCACGCAGCTTCTTTTTACATTGCGGTCAACACCCACTGGCGAAAGTCTGATTTATGCTTAAGTGAATGAAATGAATTCAACTGGAATTCGAACTCGTCTGTCTGATTTCTCATTCCGAGCCGATATCCATAACACCAAAGCGTGCATGCAAGTGGACTTATGAAAAACTGTTTATTAAATTTGCTGAAAGTTTAAATAAACGCCCACGCACCGGCATGTACTTATCTACCATAGCAGAAATATGTTCATTCACGTGCCTTGTGCTCTTCACAGTTTAAAACAAAAATACGTTATCAACACAAATTTGTGACATCGTCAAACTTGATGAAGCCTTGAAATTTGCACCGATCTGGGGATAAATACACCTGTACAAAAAAATAACAATGCCATGTTATCTTTTTGGTTTCACTGTTAGTTTTTATGGGCATAATTAAATAATGACTCGCCTGCAAGCACCGGCAGTTGTAGCACTGCGGGGCAGGGGCGGGGCGGTAGAGCATATGACGCTAAAAAGTAATGTTGAATATTCTCACACCAATGTTCTTAAACCAACTGTAAATAATGAAACAATCCATTCTCACCTCCGTCAAGATTAAGATAAACCGTCATACATTTTTTTTTTTTTTGTGGTGGGATCACCTTAAAGGTTAGTTTATAAATTGATACTTGAAAGTTTGATAGGCGAGGAAAAAATGAAAAAATAGGGAAGGATCATATAATAGTTCTGCTTGTTCCGTCCTTAGTTAATTAGTTACTTAGTTCCTCCGTCCGTTACGCCACTGAAGAAAGATAACACACTTACTCTCTACACCAGCTTTTCCTTCCCCTCTATCATTTTATAAACGCTACTCTGCTCAGCCTTTCTCTCACCTTTGCCAAACGGAAGGGAAGTAAAGAGTGAGTTGAATACAGCGATAAAAATCATGTAATAATTCTGATTGTTTTTTCTTTAGTTAGTTACTTCGTTTCTCCGTCCGTTACGCCACTGAAGAAAGATAACACACTTACTCTCTACACAAGCTTTTCCTTCCCCTCTATCTTTTTATAAACGATACTCACCTCAGCCTTTCTCTCACCATTGCCAAACAGAAGGGTAGTAAAGAGTGAGAGAGTAGGAGGAGAGGGCCTATAGAATTACCGTAGCAGCAGCAGCTTAAGGTGGTGGTTGTAGCAGTGTGTGTGTGTGTGTGTCTGTGTGTGTGTGTGTGTGTGTGTGTGTGTACTGTACAATATAGTAAAAATTGGTAGGTTTTTTGTCGTATCCTGCGTGTTAATAACAAAATTTCTGGCCTCTACACCCTTGGCCATTACTCAGTTGGTCTTTTCTGTTTACAATGGACACAGGAGCCATGATTTTTCAGTTATAAAAAAAAACAAAACATTTCTCTTTCAAAATCTCTCACAAAATAGCGTACAGTATTTTGGTTATGGTCTGTGCATACGCCGCTTAATATAAGATTACAGTAAAGTAGCTTCTATGGACATTACTTTCATAGATA
The DNA here is from genome assembly GCA_037127315.1 of Ascarosepion bandense. NCBI lineage: Eukaryota > Metazoa > Mollusca > Cephalopoda > Sepiida > Sepiidae > Ascarosepion > Ascarosepion bandense. The sequence goes on from JBBBDQ010001147.1 coordinate 1,889,067, forward strand.
TTTTAATAAAATTACACTTTGTGTTATCGTTATTTTATTATCCAATACCTTTATGTTTGAAGACGTTACTATCATTTGTAGTGTGACAAAGTAAAATTTTTTTCAGGAAATCATAATTGTCCTTCCGTGGATTCCGCTGAATATTAATACTCGGGTGATGGATTCTGTCTTTTCCACCTTGTGGAAGTCTTTCGATCGATCAGAATAGCCAAGGGTGGTCAGCTGATTAGCAATTGAACTTCTCCGCTAAAATAAATAACACGTTTTACTTAGCGTTGCTAAGATGTGGGCCGAATGCTGATCTTATTACGGTCTGGTCACCTAACAAAGGACTATGTTTCCTCGACCCGAAACTGCTGGTAACTTAGGAGTAACAACACTGATGACGTATCCGGAGGTAGCTCAAGAAGGTTTAGGATGACGTACCCAATTGACTCTTTTAGCAGAACATTTACACAGAAGTTAGAAGCTTAGCGATTAGTAAAGCTATAAAAAATTATTCATCATCAGTTATCGACTTTGGGCCAAATTGTTTAATTTATCAATTTATTAAACTTTAATTAATTGCAAGGATTAATTAATCAATACAATGGAATTTAAGAATTATTTTCTGATTTTATTATACTTAATAATATTTTTCTCTAAATATATTAATTTTGCCATAAAATTATTATTGGAGAAAATTTATTTTTTTTTATATATTTTAAGAGATTTTATTCAATTATCTCGCTTTATATAACTGTTTTTATTCATAAGGGTCACAGGCAAAAAAAAAATAAATAAATAAATAAAAAAAGAACACAAATTAAAAGCCATTGCTTTTATTTAAGTATTTACTGCAAAATTATGTAAAACTAAAATTTAAATTTTAGGATCACTAAAAATGAAAAATCAGGATTCATTCCCAGACTAAAACGATTCACTTGAAGTTGTTTTGTTTTCATCCGAGATATATAAAAAAAATGCGTGGGTGGTGCAGTGGATATTGGTTCGGAATGAGAAATCAGAGAGTCAAGTTCGAATTTTACCTAAATTTGTTACATTCTTTTACACGCAACTTATCTTTGAGAAAGGTATGAATCCACCACTTATCCCTCCATCTATGGGTTAAATAGCAGGATAGATTGGGTTTTATAGCCTTGGTTGGCAACCGGTCTACGGCAGAAAGTAATGGCCACCTCCTGCGTGGAAATCTTCTACCCAGTCAGTTATGTCTCTTTCTAGACATGATCACCCAAGCGTGTATTACATATCTGTTATGATTAAACACACCTATTCCTCAGATAATGGACTCTTTATCCTATATTAATAAGAGTTAACAGGAAGTTAACTCGAGAAGTTCTTGGTAAGTACATGTTCCTAACATTTAAGTTCATTAGCAACCGACATAGCACGATTATAGTTCTTGGAAGTTCTAGAGAGTTCTTAGAGTTCTATTGGAGTTCAGTGGAACTACTAGGCAGTTGATATTAGTCGGCAGTTAGCCGAATACTAAGGAGTCAGCTTTCAGTGGAAAATTACCAAGTTCCTAACACTTAGGGTGCATAAAGTCAATTAGCAACCGACATAGCACGATTATAACTTTCAGCGCGAAAACTACTCCACACCAAGAACCCAATCTGTTCTACTGTTTAAACCATAACTGGGGGGAGAGATGGATTAATGCTGTTTAATGCGTAAGTGAATACATAGGAATTCAACTGGAATTTGAACTCGGCTCTCCGATTTCTCGTTCCAAACTGATATCCACAGCACCACATATTTCAAAACGCAATGCGCCCAAAAACATAAAAGTTAACCTTGCAATTTCTTTTTACCTAATCTCTTTTTATGGTTGATTATTTTTACCAGGTTAATAAACAAAATAGAATAAAACAGAAAGTGATCCCGTACATTAAGATTCGGCTCATTTTACTTACAAATCACTTCAAGGGCAACATTTTTCAAATGCATGAATTAAATAATTAAATTTACCATTTCCAGAAAGCAAAATACTCTGATATATTTCAAACGAAAATTGCATTGAATGGAATCTAAAATTTTGATATTTTTAAAAATGTTCAATATTTCGGACATTTTCGAGCGATCGACGTATTTGTTATCAAAAGCTAATTCTCGGTTTAAAAGATCTTGCAAAAATAAAATATACATTTATTTTTTGATATTAGTCGGCAGTCAGCCAAATCCTAAGGAGTCAGCTTACAGTGAAAGATGACCAAGTTCCTAACATTTTGGGTGCGTTAAGTCGATTAGCCACCGACATAGCACGATTATAACTTTCAGTGCGAAAACTACTCCACAACGATTTGGTACATAACTGAACAAAATAAAAAACAAAGAGAAAAGCATTTTGTTAGAAATATTTCGTCAAATTCGTGTGGGCAATAAATTCAGTTCGAGGAAACGAAGTTAAAGTTACTGGAGTTTTAATTTCTACTATCAGCTACTCAAGACATCCGAGATTTCGAAATTATCATATCAACAAACTCTTAACTAAATTGAACCTGAATTAAAGCAATCTAATTCTAACAGGATTAAAAGCATCTAAAGTAAACTTATCGATGCTGTTCGATTGTAAAAACAAAATCAATAGAAAAACATAACAATGATTCACACTTTGAGAGTTTCATTACAAATTTAATTGGAACGAATACAAATTTAATTGGAACGAATACAAATTTAATTGGAACGAATACAAATTTAATTGGAACGATTACAAATTTAATTGGAAGGATTACAATAACATATAAGTTCTACATCCTTCTGATCAAAATGCTAGACATTCCATGCATAACACCAGACTTTTAATTAGATTTCAATGGCTGAAATCAATAATTAATAACTCATATATATATATATATATATATATATATATATATATATATATATATAACCTTAAACAGAATAGACGTCATAATTATCCCAAACCCGAGGAACCTTTCGGCCAACACTTATCAAGGGCTTCGTTGGCTTAATTATAAAGGGCCAAAAGAAGAACAAAACAAAGGATGACTTACAATACTGGGAGAATATGGAGCTCGTTTAAAAGTAAACTTTAATGAAAAAAAAATGAAAATGTAATATAATTCCACAAGAGTGAAATAAAAAAGCAAAAATGTTACACTCACAAACTCTCCAGTAATTGCAAGGAAATTACTTCCATCAGCATGGCTGATGCTAACCTTCATGAAGTGACTCGTTTCGCTTTCTCGACTGACATGAAGTGAAAAGATATTGAATCCATTGCTAGATCAGCTTCTAAGAAAGTTGGTTCACTGTGTCGTACGAGACAATTTCTCCAGAATCAATCTTACACATCTATAAGTCTACCATTCGTCCAGGTTTAGAATATTGCAGCCATATATGGTCCTATGCCCCTCCTATTTACCTTGAGTTCCTTGATAAAATCTAAACAAGACTTTGCAATATTTTCGGTCTTGATCTTCGCTTCAGTCATTTACCTACGACTGTAAAGTTGCTTTCTTGTGCATTTTCTATAAATATTTTCATTATAATTCTTCAAATGAGCTCTTCGCTACGATACATAGGCTTTTTGAATTTAAGCGCAGTACTAGACTGGCATTGAGGTCTCATCAATTTACCTGTTTAGCTGACTGGATGTAACCTTAAATTCTATGTTAACACTTTGTTTTCTCGCACTTCTCACCCGTGGAACTTCATTTCGGCTCCATGCTCTCCAGCCAACTTTAATCTGCAAAAATTTAAATGCAATGTCAATCGCTACCTATAGTCCCTCTTGATTACTCTTTCCCCTTCTCGTTCATTATTAGTGTCCCGTTTCTTAATTCTTCCACACCCAGTAACTCCTTGTGTCTTAGTGGCTTTATTACCTTGACAGGGGTGATACTGATTAAAAAAATGTAATCCTTATATATAAGGATTATATGAATTTTAATGCTTCAAAAACGAAGCTCCTATCCTTTAACCACCGTAGACAACCGCTCCTACCCCAACATCAGCCAAAATCTATCATCCGACCCGAATGACTACATTGAATCTATAGCTAAATCTGCTGCTCGGAGGGTTGGTTCCTATTGTAGGGCCAGGAGGTATTTCTCGTCTGAATCAATCTTGCACATATATATAAATCTGCCATCCGCCCGTGCATTGAATACAGCTGTCCTCATCTGGTTGAGTGCTCCTGCTATTCATCTTGGGCTTCTTGACTAAACCTAACAGAAGAATCTTCAATGTAATTGATCCCAACCTGGTAGCTCAACTCCAGTCACTCCCTCACCAACGAAATGTGGCTTCCCTCTGTCTCTTCTACAAATATTTTCACGGCTTCTACTCTGATGAGCTCAGCTCCCTGGTGCCCCCCTCTGCATGAATTTACTCGAGCTCTTAGACTAGCGGCTGGTCCCTCTCTTCATGTTCTTCTTCCTTTTCACTGTATTCTTATGCAACCCTCTTCAAACTTTTATTCTCATCTTTTTCTTACTCAATCTCTGATTCCCCTGTAACTTGTTCCTATTTCTCATCACTCACCTCTTATGAAACCTCCTTGTGCACCAGTGGCAGTTCTGCCTTGCTTGGGGTGAAATGATTAGAATATATATAGATATATATATATATATATATAGTTATGATGAAAAACACCTATTCTTCAGATAATGGACTCTCCCTTTATATTAATAAGAGTTAACAGGAAGTTAACTCGAGAAGTTCTTGAGAAGTTCCTAGAGAGTTCTTGAGAAGTTCCTAGAGAGTTCTTGAGAAGTTCCTAGAGAGTTCTTGAGAAGTTCCTAGAGAGTTCTTGAGAAGTTCCTAGAGAGTTCTTGAGAAGTTCCTAGAGAGTTCTTGAGAAGTTCCTAGAGAGTTCTTGAGAAGTTCCTAGAGAGTTCTTGTTCCAGAGTTCCTTGAGAAGTTCCTAGAGTTCTTGAGAAGTTCCTAGAGAGTTCTTGAGAAGTTCCTAGAGAGTTCTTGAGAAGTTCCTAGAGAGTTCTTGAGAAGTTCCTAGAGAGTTCTTGAGAAGTTCCTAGAGAGTTCTTGAGAAGTTCCTAGAGAGTTCTTGAGAAGTTCCTAGAGAGTTCTTGAGAAGTTCCTAGAGAGTTCTTGAGAAGTTCCTAGAGAGTTCTTGAGAAGTTCCTAGAGAGTTCTTGAGAAGTTCCTAGAGAGTTCTTGAGAAGTTCCTAGAGAGTTCTTTAGAGTATTATTGGAATTCAGTTGAACTACTAGGCAGTTCATATTAGTCGGCAGTTAGCCGAATACTAAGGAGTCAGCTTTCAGTGGAAGATTACCAAGTTCCTAACATTTTGGGTGCGTTAAGTCGATTAGCAACCGACATAGCATGATTATAACTTTCAGTGCGCAAACTACTCCTCAACATATGTTTACAGCGTTTCGGTCGTTGCACGCTCTGGCCTTCTTCAGGTTCTAGGAAATGTCGAACCGAACCCTTTATTATGATCACTGTGGTATATCATTCTCATTTCATGTGTGATGCCACTTATGGTATCCATGTAGTCATTTCCTTTTAACTTAACTATGTAAATACTCTAAATACTACCTCATCACAGAAATATAGACAAATAGAATGATCTATTCTTAAACGTCGTACAAATGGCAACAAAGATGAAGACAATAGTCTAAATAATGTAAATACTGTAAATACTCCCTCATCTCAGAAGTATAGATAAATGGTTTTAGAAGTTTTTAAAGTCGTCAATATATCATAGGACGATGTATTTGGCTTTAGGCTTGATCAGCAAAATGAATGTTTTTCCAACCGTGGTTAAATTGAAAGAGAAAAAAAAGATGGCGATTGTAATAAAAGAAAAAAGAAACAACTTAAGAAGAAGCACCCATGGAAAAAACGAAAAAGAAAAACAACAAAATAAAAGAAAAAGAAAACAACAGCAACAACCAAATAAAATAAACAGAATCACGCAAATTGGCAGAAAAATGTTTTTATTCTAAAATGATGAGAAAGACAATTTTGTAATTTGAGTTAACAATAGCATTCATCTTCTTCTTTTATGTGCCATGTCCTTTCAGGACGTAGGCGATCAAGAATTTCCACATCTCCCTATCCCTGATAGCTCTTAGCACGCCTTCTCCTCTTACACCATGCAGCCCCCTTTCCGTCATCCACCTGATCAGGTCCTTCAAATATGTTATCCGCTGCTTTCCTCTGTCTCTTTTTCCCTCTATCTGGCCTGTTAGTAACAGGTTCTCCATCCCTCCTTTCTCATTGCATGTCCCAGGAACTTTAGTTGTACCTTCCTGATGCTTGGTATTAATCTCCTTTTCGTTTCCATCATTTCCAAAACTTCATCATTGCTCACATGCTCGGTCCATGATATCTGCAGCATCCTCCTGTAGAACCACATTTCAGCTGCTTCAAGTTTTTCTTTCATCAGTGCAAATTTGTATTAAAAAGTGTTCAATACAATTGTAGAACTTTTGAATATTTTCTATTTGTAAACGAGTTATTACGCGACCTAGGTTTCTACCATGAGTGGTGTCTTCAGGCGATTTGCAATAACTATATATATATATATCTCGCTCATTCAGTAATGAATTAGAGCACTCTAGCTATTGGCGTATGATATATCATGTGATAAAAGTCTGCCTCCTTCTACCGAGCGCCCATAGCTCAAAGGTAGAATCGCCGACTGACGCCAGTTCGGTCGGGTTTCAATCCTGGGTAAAAAGCAGTCGAATATCTAACCGTACTGATGAGCTGTGATACAGCTAAACAGATCTGTCTGCGGATGACTAATATATATATATATATATATATATATATTGACGCAGATTAATAAATATACATATGAGGGTGCACACATATCTAGTATTATTATTATTATTATTATTATTATTATTATTATTATTATCATTCAGGTGTTAATAAAACAGCGCTCAATGTATAAACAGAGTTGATGTATATCAATAAATATACATATTATCCAACATCTATGGCACGACTCGGAGTTTCATGCGTTACGCAATCATCAGGTGCATATTTCAAACTGACAGTTTAATAGATTTGTAATTAAAATTCGCTCGTTGTTCATGGCTTTCTTAATAACAAGATTAAACATTTAAGTATTCAAAGGTTACACGTCGATAAAATTTTAAATTTAAATTTAAAACTTAATTAGGTACCTCCACTTTTCTTCATAAATTTTTGATACTTAACTTTAAAATGAAATTTTTAAAATGAAGAAAACATTCTTGAAGACTGATTTTTCGATTTAATTAAAAGCTTAATGACGAAAGTTAGTATTTCCATTAAGTAAAAGATTCTGGTGTAATTTCAGATAGAAATTACAATTAATTTTGATTTCTTAAAATTTTCTTAAAAGCGGCCATTTTCTTAATTTTAAGAAATTTGTAAACAAACAAAAATTCATCGATTTTTAAAATATTTCAAAAGATTCCTGACACTTTATTTTAGTAAAATTAGAAAATTAAAAGTTAAAATAATGTCGTGTTCATCTGATCGAATGTTTGACGGATTGTTGAATGACGAGGCGATGACAGCTTTCTACGCATGAACATAAAAGCAATTTTCATAAATCTGAGGGAAGGCACAAAACTCTTAAATTACGCAACCTTTTCATAATAATGGTAGTTTTAGTCAACTATACATGAAAACAAGGAACGTATTAAGTAAATAAAAATTATTTTAAAAATAGTACGGCACCTCTACGTTTAATAATCTTTGCAATTTTTGACTCGTAAGTTTTGTTTCCACTTAATTATTATATAACCTTTAGGGAACAAACAAATACAGAATTCTACAAGATTTTAAACTATTGAATTATTGTAATCAAAATGTAAAAAAAAACTTGAAAAAATTTTTGTAAAAATTCATTATTCATCAAAAAATGTTTATTTCTTCAGATAATAATGTCTATAATATTACTTTTTACAAAAGCAATTAGAAGCTTTTCTAATTAAGTAATGTCATAGTTTTATTGGATTTATTATTTTTCTATTTAGAGCAGATTTTCCTTTTAGTTAGGCACTAATTAGAAAAAAAATAGGTGATTTACAATCTCCAAAGACTCCTGCTTCTAACAAAAGAAAAATTGTCAGGGAACAAAAAGGTTATGTGCGAAATTTCAGGAAATTAAGTGGGGGTAAAACATTTAAAAAACAGTATAGACAACACCAAGACGCACACAACATGCACTTAACACAACAGCAAAGGTCGCACACACACTCAATCAGTAACAATAACCACACACACACTTCTTCCTCCCTTATAACAAACCGCTAACCAGGCTAAAGCACACACACACACACACACACACACACACAGATGAATAAAATAAGGTAGATTTAATTACAATACTACACATAGCCTATACACACAGAAAAAAATAGTTACAATAACCACGCTAACACATTTTCTCCCCCCCCCCGGCTGTAGTAGAAGAGGTGCCCATAACAAACCACGTACCAGGACAGAACACACACACACACACACACACACATAAAAGTATATTCAATTACAGCACACACAACGAGCAAACACCACCAGATAAATCAGATGTTCTTTGACCCGGTCAAAGTCACATCAACTCCCAGATCCTACGAACTGATTCCATCAGACCAATAAAACCCCAACTTGAATACACACACACACACACACACACACACACACACACACACACACAATTAGACCATAAAAAACCAACTAAAACACACACAGTTACACACACACACACACACACACACACACACACACACACAGCAGTGGATAAAGCCAGCCATTCATAGATGGGCAGCTAAAAATCACGGTCATTCTGAGGATTTCTCTGCCATTCTGATGATGAGATTATAGTCTCGAAATATCAATTATAATACAGGTCATACAAACACCTCCCGACCTTTCTTTATTTCATTCAACGCATTGTGACAGCCTTCAAGACATAACACATACATTTTAAAAAAAATCTTTTTATAATCTTTTCTAAAAAAAATTTTTTTTAAATAATTTCATTCATTTGTGAATAAGTCCTGAAAATTTAATTAAAATCGGACAATTATTTGATTTTTACAAGAATTTCCAAATTAATGTGTTTCCTACGGGGAAAAAACGCGTTAAGAAAATCAATGTTAATTATTAGAGTAGGCGATGACGTAAACAAAAGAAGATTTTAACCAAAATTTTGAACCTGTTAGAAAGGATTAAAAAAATTTCAAAAAATAATTAAAAAAATGCTTTGGTCTTTTTTCTGGATTATAACATGAATATTTTGACGATAAAATTTTATTTTCGTTAAGTTTGTGGCCTTTTTCATTACGCTATGCTGGTTTTTCCCGCAAATTATTGGAGGTACCAACTTAAAATTAAAATAAAAAATATTAAAAATAAAACAATGCAGGGAAAAGAAAACAGAGGGGATAAGTCATGAGTAAGTCATGATAAAATATAAGAAAGATTCCTCTACGTTTGCTCCTATCTCAATCTGGGTCTTAGAATTTAACTATTTTTTTTCTATGACAGCATGTTATCAATCATTAAATCACTTTTTTTATTCAGCGAATTAGGATTATTGATATGGCTTAAGATGACAAGTTTTTCTAAAAGGCATAGATTACGTTTATCTCCTTTTCCATTGTAAGGTTTGGATTTAGCTACGATATTCCAGGTTATAATTGGGTTTGTGTTGTTTTTTAAATTTCTGATATTGTGTAGATAAAGTAGTCATTTTCCTGTATTTATTGTTGTTTAAAGACAACATGTGGTTGTTCTTATTTTCCACCTGTTAGAAGAGTTTCTAAAGTAACATTTCACATCATTATCACCCGAATGAATTTGAGCTTCGTAAACAATACTTTCAGACATACATTAGCCATTCAATGGGCAGGTTTTATCTTTTCAGCAATTGCAATTATTTTTAAAAGGTTTAATTTTGCTATTAGTTGGGTGACGGATGTTGTTTATGTGGACCAAATATTTATTTGATGTCGTAGTATTATACTGTGAAATATATTTTTCTATGTTTTGGCGCAACTATGATTGACTTTAACATTTTTTATCGAAGAGTTTTTAGTGTGGGTGAATGGTAGAAATGTTTTTGAACAAAATAAAAGGAAGAAATTACCAATGTTAGTTTAGACGTTACGGCTGAAGGGTGGGTTAAACCAAATAATGTTACGTAGGTACCTCCACTGAGTAGTATGAATAAAAAGGGCCGCAAACTTAATAAAAACGAACGTTTTTTCATCAAAATGTTTATATTATTATTAAGAAGAAAGATAAAAATATTTTTTAAATTTCCTTCTAACACGTGAAAAAATCTAATACGTGAAAGATCTTAATTTGATTATAATTAGCGAGAAACCAAATCGTTACGTGACTTTACAATGAAAAACGTAATCTAAACTTATTATAAATGGAACTTTGTCTGTGTGTATGTCCGTTACGAAACGGCTGAACCTATTTTCTTGAAAATTTACGCAATTGTACTATAAGCGTCTGAGAGTGTTCTTAGCTAGGTTTTGTGTCGAGGTACCCCCGATAAATATTGAAAATCGATAATCGAAAAATTCGGGTTATAGGAGTGGTCCGATTTTAATCAAATTTCATACACTCATAGACAACGACATAAGAAACGATATTCAGAAGTTTCAAGGTTGAAGTTTTTACAGTAGTGCAGAAAATCGATTATATATATATATATATATATAAAAGGCAAGATGTTTGTGTGTGTGTTTCTGTTTATCTGCCTGTATGTCTGTATATTTTCAGCCCTTTTATTTTAGTTTTTGCTTCGGGTTTGGCACTAAGTAGGTATAATCGTAGTTCTTAATCTCAGCTATGATACCATTTACTCAGAGGACTTATTTAACCTTCAAAATTTAGTTTACAACGAAAAAAACTTACTTGATATCGATACCAGAAAATCAAAATTTAACTTACATCCATTGATTTTTCTTTCAGTCTACGGTTTCTCTTTAACTGGAAACAACTCTTGCTTTTTAGTCTTTCATGCCAACGTCCAAAGAATCTGAGCTCCAGGACCATGGATTAGTTTTAAATCTTTCATTACACCCGAGCAACGCCGGGTTATACTGCTAGTATTACATGAATCATTTTTTCCGGTGACAACCAAATTAATTTGTAAATTCTTGAAAAATCAAATAATTGTCGAATTTTAATTAAACTTTTTTATCCATAAATGAATGAAATTATTTTTTAAATCCCACGTCTATTGAACAGGTTAAGAGTCTCCTCCCTTGTTCCCTGTTTAGGATGTGGTATCTATCGCCCGGTTCACACTCCACCCATGTCTATTGAACAGGTTAAGAAGCTCATCCCCTTTTCCCTGTTAGGATGTGGTTTCCGGCTTTCTCTTTTCCAATCTTTTCACTATTACGTAGCCCCTTGCACATCAGTGGCGTTACCGCCTTGCTCGGGGTGATACGATTAAAAAAAAATTACTATTTGAAAAATATCTTAGTAAAAATATTTTTTGCATTTGTTACACCTACTCTACGTAAATTCACCTAGTCGCACAACCTAACAAGTCTTGGTTGCTATGTTACAATTCGCTGGACAAGTCATATCAATTAATAAGCAAGTTTTTTTCTTTTTGGTTTTTAACAATAATGCCCGGCCTATTTGATTCAAATATTATTATGTTTTCATTTTTCATCATATTTCGATTTCTGCTATGGTCGCATTAACAACCAAGTTTACGGGAAGACCTCGGGCAGGTCGTGGTGTGTTGTTATGGCTCCATTTCATGTTTTTTCTATCTCCCCTATCATCCCTAGCGTTACATAGACAAAGTTCTCCTTAGTGTGTGGGCTGTACTTAATAAGACAATTTTTTTGTATATCTCTTAAGCTGGGGTTTCCAGGGATTCTTTCAATGTGTTGCTTTGTTGCATTTTTTTATCATTCCAAGTGCACCTACTATCACTGTCACGACTCTTGTTTTCAATTTCCACATTTTTTCTATTTCAATTTCCAGGTTTTTATATTTTGACATTTTTTCGAATTTCTTGGTTGCTACGTTACAATCCGCTGCACAAGCCATATCAGTTAATAGACAAGTTATTTCTTTCTGGTTTTTAACAATAATTTCCAGCCTATTTGCTTCAATTTTTCTGTCTCTGTAGATGGCGTAATCCCATAGAATGGTGACATCTTCTATTTCTGTAACCGGTGCTGGGTGATGCTCATACCAGTGTTTATTTACATATTTTCCATAGTGTTTGCACATTGTCCAATGTAAATATTGCCCCACGCTATCGTGACGGTTTTTATATTCATTTGAGGAAAGTACAGAATTGCCTGAGATTAGATGGTCTATTGTTTCTTGATATTTATCGCAGAACCTGCATTTTGGATACACATTATGTATAATATTTGCCTGAAAGTTTCTAGTGAAAAGACTTTGGTCTTGCGCTGTAAGAATAAAGTCTTCAGTCTCAGACTTTAACCCAGATGCACATAACCATCGATGAGTATTAATTTTATCAACATTGGATTTATTGGCACCTTCTGGATATTGGCCATATAGAGTTTTGTCTTGCCAGCGCTGTTTCATCTGTTCAAGAGTTTTATCTTTGGATTTCATTTTCATATTTTTTGCCACAATAGTTGGTTCTTGGCTTATGTTTTGCTTTTCTACAGAATCTACTAAATTTAAATTTTGTTTGTATTTACTGCCTTCTTTTATTTTTGAATATTTTTTCTTTCTGTTTTCATGTTGTTTGACTAATTGTATCATCCAGTCCTTTGTTGTTTCTATGTATGTTAGTAAGCCAATAGTTGTTGTCTTGTATGACAATTCTAGCTGAATAAGACCTCTTCCACCTTCTTTGCGGGGTATGTATAGACGGTCTACATCAGCCTTTGGATGATGCATTTTATGCTTAGAAAAAAGCTTTCTTGTTTTAGAATCCATTCGCCTGATGTCGTTTAGAGTCCAGTTTAAGATGTTGAAACTATATTGGACAACTGGGATTGCAAGGCTCTTAATGGCCATTGTTCTTTTCTGAGAATTCAATCCAGTTTTTAATATCAGTCGTAGCCTTCTATGATAGTCTTTACGCACTATTTCTTTAATTTTTTTTTATGGTGAATTTTTTCACTCTCATTTACACGTAGGTATTTATAAGCTTCTTCTGGCTTTAATTCTTTTATTTTTACAGCAGGGTTTAAGATAATGGAGGATGTTTGTTTTTAGCGATCCACGTAAAACTGTAGCTTTAGCACATTTATTCAAATTGAATTTCATTCCAATGTCTTCACTGAAGCATTTTTACATTTTGCAGAAGACCTTCCAGCTCGTTATCATCCATGTAAAATAGATGGCTTATTTTCTTTTGGGCTATTTTATAACCACAAGCTGTCTTGTAGACTGGTTAGTGCTATTAATGATATGCAAAATAGTAAGGGAGACAAAGAGTCACCTTGAAATATACCTCTTTTGTTGTTTATTTCACCAGACTTATAGGTTCCATTTATATGATTGAGGTAAAGGGTTGTTTTCCATATCGACATACATTGTTTGATGAAATTGATGATGACGGGTGAAATCTTGAATATATTTAAAGTCTTCAAGATCCATGAATGTGGCACACTATCGAATGTCTTACGCTAATCTATCCAGGCAGTACTAAGATTTTTTTTTTTTTGCATTGTAGCAGTTTTCCAGGATCATTCTGTTAATATTGGTCTTTACATCCATAACAGCCACGTTTGCACCATTTTTGTTCAAGCGGTAATATGTCATTTTTTTCTAAGAAGAAATATATCTGTTTTGTTAAAATAGATGTTAACAGTTTCTATATTGTCGGAAGGCATGTAATTGGTCTGTAGTTTTTCGAGTTGTTTGTATCACTATTCTTGGGTAGAAAAACTGTAATTCCTTTGGTCATCAATGCAGGAATTTTAGTGGGATCGTTAACCATTTCTAGAAGTTCTTTGGTTAGTTTGTATGTGCTGTATTTAAATAATATAGCCAAAAGTTAGGAAATTTATCTATACCTGGAAATTTCCAATTGTGTGCTTTTTCAGTGCATATTTAACATCCTCTTCTGTGATTCCAGCCCATGTCTGTTCTGGTTTATTTTTTATTCGTTCTATCTCTTGTGCAATCCAATCTACTTCTTTGTTATGCTCTTTAGGGCAAGCCCATATTTTTTCCCAGAACTGTATAACTTCTTCCATTTTGGTTGTGGTGGGGGGACTGTCACTTCAATTTCTTTTTTACCTATTTCCCTGTTTTGTCTGTAGAATCTTGATTTTTTTTTTTATAACATCTTATTCTTTGAGCCTTCAGTTGTATTGTTTGCTTTATTTTTTCCTTAGTTAATAGAACTTAATTTTGATTTCTAATATTATTATTTTGTTGTCGTTTTTCATCATATTTATATTTCTGCTATGGTGGGACTACCTACCAAGTCTGCGCGAAGGTCGTGGTGTGCCGTTATGGCTCCATTTCATGTTTTTTATATCTCCCCTATCACCCCTAGCGTTTAGTAGGTGCATTTGGAATGATAAAAAATGGAACAAAACAACACATTGAAAGAATCCCTGGAAACACCAGCTTAAGAGATATAAAAAATTGTCTTGTTAAGTATAGCCCACACACTAAGAACTTTGAATTTTGTTTATTATTATTATTATTATTATTATTATTATTATTATACAATGGCAGTTTTTCGTAGAGTACTGGTACTTACGTTTCTTAAAATACATAAACAGAGAAAGGATAAAAAGGAGTAAAAGAGAATTAACAAAATTAGAATTAAAGAAAAATAAAGGAAAAAAAATAAAAATGAAACGGAGAAAAATGGGAAAAGACAGAAATGAAAAAAAAGGAAGAGAAGAAAAGAAAAGAGAGAAGAGAAGAAAGAAAGGAAGAGAGAAAGAAAAGGAGAGGGAAAAGGAAGAGAAGAAAAGGAGAAAGAAAAGAAGAAAAGTACAGAGAAAAGAAAGAAGAAAGGAAGACAGAAAAGGGGAAAGAAATAGAAGAAAGAAAGGGAGAGGGAAAAGGAAGGGTAGAAAAGAAAGAGAAGAAAGAGGGAGAGTGAAAAGAAGTACAGAGAAAAGGAAGAAAAGAAGTGAGGAAAAAAAGAAAGGTAGAGAGGAGAGGAAGAGAAAAAGAGAGAAAAGAAAAAGAAAGGTAGATAAGAAAGGAAGTGAAAAAAGGTAGAGAGGAGAGGAAGAAACCTGATAAAATAAGAAAGAAAAAGGGAAGCTTAATAAAAAAAACAAGTGAGACGGAAGAATTCAGGAAGATAGAAAAACAAGGCGAAGAATAAAAAAAACAATAAGTGCAACAATAAATAGGGTCAAGGAGAAAGAAATTAAATTGATATTTTGCAAAATTCCATTTCTTTTTTTTGACTGGAAAAGCTTCAATTTAAAATTGCAAGTTCATCATTTAAAAACCACTCACATAGCCAAAAATATATGCGTGCGTAAATTTATAAGCACACAGAAGATAGGTTCGCCTATCGTCCATTTCACACTTCTCCTCGGTTTTCTAAACAGGACTAGAGGCTTACGTCTTGTTTCCTATTTAGGTTAGCGTTTCCAGTTCTTTCTAGGAATTTAGAATCGAACCCTTTATTTTGATTACTGACAGGGCCGTAGCTGATGCTAAAAAACACCAGACACAGAGAAAATTGCCCGGATTGACAATGTTGACAATGTGATGACGTCATCAGTGTCATCCGTTTCCAGAAACTATGATTTTTGCGGATCTTTTTCGGCTATTCTAATGGAAATTAGACACAGAACTTGAATGAAAGCAGGAAATCGGGTTCGGACTTTCTGAGTATAACCAGTCTTTTCTCCCAAAATTAATAAACAGATTTTTACTGCGTTCATTCGGATGTTTTCTTCGTTTTCTTTCTTTCTTTCTTTCTTCGTGAATTGTTTAGTTTGATTTCTGACGAAGACATTTTTCCATTCCCGGATTTTCACTATGATTGCACGGATCGGCCCGGACCCGTGTCCGGTGTGCTCGGTACGGCCATGATTACTGAGGTATATCATTCTCATTCCATGTGTGATGCCACTTCTAGATGCCATGTAGAACTCAACTCTCTAAGTTATTTGTTCACCACTGTTGTGGCAAGGTGATGAACTCACAACTCCTCAAGTCACTGGAATTAATCAACGTATATATATATATATATATATATATACAGTAAGCCATGTGTCTTCACTTAAGTGCCATACGTGATACACGCCTTTGGCGATCATGTCTAGAATGAGACATGACTGACTGGACAGAAGATTATCCCGCAGTAGGCCGAAACGTCGTAAACATGGCAATCACAATAAGGACAACAGTCCCAACAATGTAATAATAATTTTAGTCTGTAATAAAATATTTTCGGGCAATAGCAAAATAAAGACATTCAAAAGCATATCCTGCGAATTCAGAGTTGTTTTTCTTTATCAACTGTCACGCATTCATAAATTTTACAAACGGAAACCAAAATAAATGTATATTTTATTTTTGCAAGATCTTTTAAACCGAGAATTAACTTTTGATAACAAATACGTCGATCGCTCGAAAATGTCCGAAATATTGAAAATTTTTAAAAATATCAAAATTTTAGATTCCATTCAATGCAATTTCCGTTTGAAATCTATCAAAGTATTTTGCTTTCTGGAAATGTTAAAATTAATTATTTAATTCATGCATTTGAAAATGTTGTCCTTGAAGTAATTTGGAAGTAAAATCTTTGACCCTTTATAATTAAGCTAACGAAGCCCTTGATAAGTGTTGGCCGAAAGGTTCCTCGGGTTTGGGATAATTATGACGTCTATTCTGTTTAAGGTCATATATATATATATATATATATATATATATATATTATTTTTTTTTTTTTTTTTTTTTTTTTTTTTTTTTTTTTTTTTTTTTTAAGCATTTCACCCCGAGCAAGGCAGAAACGCCACTGATGTGCAGGAGGTTACATAAATGTAAAAAGATTAATTAGAAAAGAGTGAGGAGTACAAGCTAGTTAGAAAGGAACAATAGAAAGCTGAGAAAGCAGGTGCAATGACAGATACAGGGGAGGGGAGAGAGCTAGTGTCCAGTGGTTAGTAGGTGAGTATTAACTTTGCTTTTAAATTTCTGGAGGTCGTAGCCGTCAGGAAAGCAAGAATACGGGAGTGAGTTCCACAGGCGGGAAGTGCGAGAGAGGAAGCTGCAGGAGTA
This sequence comes from Ascarosepion bandense, assembly GCA_037127315.1. Taxonomy (NCBI): domain Eukaryota; kingdom Metazoa; phylum Mollusca; class Cephalopoda; order Sepiida; family Sepiidae; genus Ascarosepion; species Ascarosepion bandense. Next base: position 1,906,243 of record JBBBDQ010001147.1, read on the forward strand.
GAATTGTCGTCTGCGTTTGGCTAACCTGACTGTGAATGGGTGGGACCCAGTTGCCAATCTGGTTGCACGGGTAAACACCTGTTGAGGAGGCATCAGTGACTTAAGCTCATCCGAGCAGAAGCCATGAAAGTATTTATAGAAGAGACAGAGGGAGGCCACATTTCGACGATGGGAAAGTGGCTGTAGACGAGTCGCCAGATCAGTACCTATCACATTACAGACTCTCCTTTGGAGCTTGTCAAGAACACTGAGGAGAACGGCAGGGGCACCTGACCATAAATGGCAGCAGTACTCCATGCACGGACGGATGGTTGACTTGTATATATCCAGGATGGATTCAGGTGGAAAAAACATCCTGGATCGACATAGTGACCCAATCTTCTTAGCAGTAGATTTTGCTATGGATTCAATATAGTGCTTCCATTTGAGGTCTGAGGACAGGGTAAGTCCGAGGAGGCGTAGTGTATTACTCTCCGGGAGAATCATCTGGTCCATGCTTATGGGAGGCAGAAGAGGTTGCCTGTAATGGTTGACAGACAATATATATATATATATATATAATCATATCACCCCGAGCAAATCTATACATAAATATTAACTTTTATATTAAAAAAATATTCATTTTTTTGAAGGAAAAATATTACCAACAATACATTTTCGAAAAAAAAAATTATTACCACAACACATTTTTGAAGGAAAACATAATTAACCTAGTAAAAATAATCAACCATAAAAAGAGATTAGGTAAAAAGAAATTGCAAGGTTAACTTATGTTTTTGGGCGCATTGGATTTTGAAATGTGTGGTGCTGTGGATGTCTGTTTGGAACGAGAAATCGGAGAGCCGAGTTCAAATTCCAGTTGAATTCCTTTGTATTCACTTACGCGGCGTAAATGCCCTTGAGAATGGCATTAATCCATCTCTCCCCCCAGTTATGGTTTAAACAGTAGAACAGATTGGGTTCTTGTTGTGGAGTAGATTTCGCACTGAAAGTTATAATCGTGCTATGTCGGTTGCTAATCGACTTAATGCACCCTAAGTGTTAGGAACTTGGTCATTTTTCACTGGTCATCTTTCACTGTAAGCTGACTCCTTAGGATTTGGCTGACTGCCGACTAATATCAAAAAATAAATGTATATTTTATTTTTGCAAGATCTTTTAAACCGAGAATTAGCTTTTGATAACAAATACGTCGATCGCTCGAAAATGTCCGAAATATTGAACATTTTTAAAAATATCAAAATTTTAGATTCCATTCAATGCAATTTTCGTTTGAAATATATCAGAGTATTTTGCTTTCTGGAAATGGTAAATTTAATTATTTAATTCATGCATTTGAAAAATGTTGCCCTTGAAGTGATTTGTAAGTAAAATGAGCCGAATCTTAATGTACGGGATCACTTTCTGTTTTATTCTATTTTGTTTATTAACCTGGTAAAAATAATCAACCATAAAAAGAGATTAGGTAAAAAGAAATTGCAAGGTTAACTTTTATGTTTTTGGGCGCATTGCGTTTTGAAATATGTGGTGCTGTGGATATCAGTTTGGAACGAGAAATCGGAGAGCCGAGTTCAAATTCCAGTTGAATTCCTATGTATTCACTTACGCATTAAACAGCATTAATCCATCTCTCCCCCCAGTTATGGTTTAAACAGTAGAACAGATTGGGTTCTTGTTGTGGAGTAGTTTTCGCGCTGAAAGTTATAATCGTGCTATGTCGGTTGCTAATTGACTTTAATGCACCCTAAGTGTTAGGAACTTGGTAATTTTCCACTGAAAGCTGACTCCTTAGTATTCGGCTAACTGCCGACTAATATCAACTGCCTAGTAGTTCCACTGAACTCCAATAGAACTCTAAGAACTCTCTAGAACTTCCAAGAACTTCTCGAGTTAACTTCCTGTTAACTCTTATTAATATGGGAGGGAGAGTCCATTATCTGAGGAATGGGTGTGTTTCACCATAACAGTTCTATAGCAACGGTTGGCAATCAGTTTATCGCAAAATGTAATGGCAACCTACTGCGGAAAATCTTCTGCCCAGTCAGTCACGTCTCTCTTGAGACATGATTGCCCAAGCGTCTATCACGTGTGGCACTTAACTGACTGACTGGTATTTTGAAAAATGAGAAGGTGTCTTAAACGTCATGTCCAGATCCGGCCTTAAATATAATAAATATTTTTTTAAAAATATACCTGTCTGAACTTGGCACAGTAGTTAACCATTAGTCAATGAGGGATTACTGAAGCTTGGTTAACGCCCCTTGTGGTGTAAGAGGAGCTATGCTTCTTCTCATTTTAACTGGGAAAATTTGATCGCCCTCGGAAATACCAACTTTGCAGCACTATTTCACAAAAGAGGTTGGAATGGTGTGATATCAATGCCAGCATGACAGTGATCGTGGGTATTGGACCAAAAATCAATTTTTCTCCTTGGCTCATATGCATAAATTATGTGTATAGCGCTCTCCACGTTAAAACGAACTTGTGTCACGTCCAGCCTTGTTGGGGAAGTCGGGTAAATATAGCTAGCATAAACATGAACACCTTATGAAAAGCTGTAATCAAGAAAAAAGAACTCAAAAAAGACATTACACCACTTCTTCTTCTATGTGCCATGCCCCTTCAAAACGTAGGCGATCATGGCTTTCCACGTTTCCTTATCCCTGGTGGCTCTTAGCATGCCTTCTCCTGTTACACCACGCAACCCTCGTTTCATCATCCATCTGCTTAGGTCCTTCAAATATGTTATCCGCTGCTTTCCCCTGTCTCTTTTCCCTGTATCTGGCCTGTTAATATCGGATTCTCCGAGCCGTCTTCCTCGTTGCATGTCCCAGGAACTTCAGCTGTCTCTTCCTGATGCTCAGTATTAATTTCCTTTTCGTTTCCATCCTTTCCAAAACCTCATCATTGCTCACATGCTCGACCCATGATATCCGCAGCATCCTTCTATAGAACCATATTTCAGTTTCTTCAAGTTTTTCCTTCATCTTTGATTTATAAATGTGCAAAATAGATTCTGACAAGAAACATTTCCTGGCCCAACACAGTAAAACAAACTTCCTAGTGTGACGACGCTCTCTGGTTGCTAGTCGTGATGTCTTCGACACAGTAGCTGGTCTTCAAGTCGTCTATTACAACGGTGTTCTTCCTCGCCCACGTTGTGAACTTTGATTCTGAGGAAGGCACGTTGAAATCTTGCTAGCTGACTCTTTACCACGTTAACCTAACCGGACGCGTGTGCACAATTAGGGTAATAAGAACGGTACCAAAAGTTAAAAAAGAAAAAACAAAACAAAAAGAATTAGAATATAACAGTCGTCATTTTCTTATCCTTACAACGGAGCGAAAGTTTTCAATTAAGAGTAATGTTTGTCTTCTCAACATTAATTCAAATTTTTGGTTGGTAACGGTTATCACTCCAATCGGAGTTTTCAAGTTGTGACGATTCAAAATGTCTTATTCAAGCTTTCTACCCAAGCTTTACGGAAACTGTCGAAGAGTGGTCTTTGTGTGTGTGGATGACGGCGGCGGTAAATTCGTCTTATCTGCCTTAGCTCAGAGCAGCAACTCAACTGAATTTGACTTTAACTCTCGGTTCTTTCTGTTTCTTTACATCTTCAGCCAGGACTCTATATCGGAGGCGCGTTATTTGACTTTAACTCTTTTCGGTCGGTCGGTCGGCGGCAGACTGGCTTCTCTACGTTTCTTTACATCTTTAGTCAGGAACACTATCGGAGGCGACTGTCACTGTTTCTACGGTCGCGGCTCCCGGTTGGGAACAGTCTCTCCCTTTGTCGTTACATCTAGACTGGTCCCAAGACTCAGCTTCAACCATCTGCCTCTAAATGCGGCTATTGACTCAATGTAGTCATTTAATTTGACGTCAGTTAGATATATGTTTATCAGTCTAAAATCGAGTATAGCATATTTAAAAGAAGCTTAAGTATTTAAAGAGTCAACTTCTTCGGTAAGGAACAACGATTTATAGCTGAAACAGAAAATATACGCAAACTACTAAGACTAAAAAGTAATCTTTTTTTTAAATTTTTACTATAAGATTCACTCTTTACAATGCCCGTGAGGCACTCGTGGTAGGGGGTTGCGTTAGGACGGCTACGCTGTGCAGATAGGAGTAGAAGGTAACGCTAAGGCCTAACCTTAAACAGGTTAAGATTGTAGTAATCGGGGACTTGGGAATCAAATCCACAGGGCAGTGGTCCACGGGAAGAAGCTGCTAGAGTAGAACTTACTTCTCACTAATGGAATACGGAGAGAGTGTGGGTGATTTGCTACTATGTAAATGACATGGCGAGTTTTTGCCGTGAAGGTTTGAACAGGCTGACTGTGGGAATGTAGTTCGTCCGAGGACTTTAGCGATAGAGCAGCGAGAGGCTTGTCGAATCCCGCCTGTGAGAGATAGGGTTGATGGTGGAGAAAATTCGCTCGAAGACGCTTTTGGACTTTATCGAGCTCTACTGTATGGCCGTGAATGCTGGCAATTTCCTCAAAGATGAAAAGACTTGAAGCAACAAATGTCCTTCTATTGAAGGATGCTGAGGATACCATGGAACAACCACGAACTTCTAGAGAAAATAGAAACAAAACGAAAACTTATACTTATCATCAGGAAGAGAGTTGGAATTTCTGGGGCACTTTATGAGAAAGGAGGGTTTGGAAAATCTGATACTCACAGGATAGATTGGAAGAAAGAGGAACAGAGGAAAAACGTATGATATACTTGTCGAGCTTGAAAAATCGGGTGGTGGAACAGGGTTTAGAAAAAAAAAGACAGAATTTAAAGTTGCAAGAGACAGGAAATTGTGGAGAGCTATGATCGTCTACGTCCTGAGGGGATGCAGCACACAAAAAAAGAGAGGGTCTTACATTCCTTTTGGAGACAACATTGGGCACCCGTTGCGTTAGTTGTCACATAAAGGTCGCACAATGTTTAATGAATTGCTTCTCTTTGCGATGTCGTTGATGATTTGTTGGGGTGGTCTGTCCTACTTGGATGCGGCAACGTGTTACGGGTGAGATTAAATTTCGTGGCAACATTTTCAACGAAATTACATCAAAATCCTCACGGACATTAAATTTAATTTGCTCTTAACTCATAAGGGAAAATACAGGCAACAATTAAAATAAACATTCGGTTTCAGCCACCGCCGGAAGTTTGCCTCTCTCTGTCTTTTTTTATAAACAATTTCATGATAATTGTTCGTATAAACTCTTCGCTTTCGTACCTAGACTTTATGAATACTAGCGCAATACTAGAGTGGCGTTGAGGTCTTATCACTTTACAGTTGATTAGATGTGACTTAAGTTCTATGCTAACAGTTTGTTTTCTTACACTTCTCGCTTGTGAAACTCCCTTCCAGTTCCATACTTTATAACCAACATTAATCTGCAAAAATTTAGATGCAATATCAATCACTATCTACTGGCTACCTGACTATTATTTCCTCCTCTCGTTCATTATTAATGAATCTGTTCCCAATTCTCTCCCACCCTGCAATCCCTTATGTCTTAATGGCTTTACTCCTTTGCAGGGGGGGGGGTCGATTAAAAAAATAATTCAAATTAATTTTAATTTTCAGCGGCTAATTTCGTTAATATCTAAATTGTTATTCACACTTTACTTGTGTATTTCCTTATAATTAAATAGTCTTCGTATTTTAACTGACAGGTACGTTTTCCTTGAAAGGTCTAGAAAGGGGTGAGTGAGCGTGTATGTGCGTATGTCTGTGTTAAGGTCGGGTGGGAGTATTCATTTTCATGATGCATCACATGAGTTTTGTTGGTTGCATATATTGAAGGTAGCAGAGTGTAAATGAATGCTAAGCAGACATATATATATATATATATATATATATATATATATATATATATATATAAAAGGAAAGTGGAAGTCATATCGGGAGACATAACAAGACGCATTTCTCTCCTGGGCCGATTAGACATAACGAGTAATTTAACGTTAATAGTTCAAGTAATTAAACAAGCAAACCAAACAAAGTTGTGGCTGGTCGAAGTCATCCAGTGCGAGGTGGTTGTACTTATATACCGGGTATGACGTCACCTATTTCCTTAGGGTCGCACATATCCGACACCTTAAATAATGACAAAAAAAAGTCTGTGTTTTTTTTTTTTAAGTTGACCTGAAAATCTTTTTAATGTCTTACTATTAGGAGAATTAAAGTGATGGCCCTTGCAGAGTCTAATTCTCATTCGTCGAACTTACGATAAAACAAGCATACGTATAGATTATTTAATGTATGTGTATATAAGTGCCTCCTATGTATCTCCACACACACACACACACACACACACACACACACACACACACTTATATATATATATATATATATATATATATAATGGAGGCCATTAGCGAGACTGAAGTGTCACATACGACACACTCATAAAATAAGCCCGTTCCTCATGCGTCGAAATCAACGGGTGTGTGTGCGTGCGCGTGTGTGTGTGTGTGTGTGTGTGGGTGTGCATGCATTTAGGCAGCATATCTTCATTTAAACATGTTTCATTAAATAATAAACACATTGCATCTATTTATTTTTATACTGATCCTTTCCAGTTGTCGAATTAGTTTCTTGAAGTTAAGATGAAGGCACCGTTGTTTTTGTTAATCCAAGCACTTTCGAACTCTACTAGGATCATCTTGAGGGGTAAATAGTTACAAAGCGCGTTCGCGCATGGTTTTAAAATTCACCATCGCAATGAAATGCTGATTTTATCTTTATTAAAATAAAATTTAACTTTGTAATGTACCCCTAGGTTTAGGGTTAGGTTTATATATATGTTTCTAGAGTGATGGAAATTTCCTTTTTTTTTTTTTTTTTTTTTTCAATACATTATGGCAGTGTTTGTAGTTGATGTTATTAAGTTTTAACGTTTTCATTTTTGATATTAGTGCTTCTATTATTTTAGTCATTTTGACATGTGGATGAGGCTATTGTACTATTATTATACTCTAGGATGTTGTGCATAAAGTTTGGTAGCTTTCCGTGAGTTTTAAATGAGCCCTAACTGAGCTATGCTCAGAGAGGTGTAACGTAAGTATTCTTGGTAGGTATGTAGTGGTTTACCCGATAGACTTATTCATGAATGTAGTTTGATCAGAGGCACAGTTCCTTAAAGGATACGTGAATTCATAAATGATATTGGTTCTCTAGTTTTGAACTTGTTAGTCACTATGAAGTTTAGCCATTTTAAATATTTTATAGTAAATGATTAATTTAATTTTCGGGTACTGGGCATGACGGTAAACTGCACCCAGCTGCAAGGCCTCTGATTGGGAGGTTGTAAGGAGTATGGAATCACCTCTTAATTGCTGTTGTTTTTTCTATTTCTAGCACCTCATCAGGCAATATACGGTTGGAAGAATCAGGAATTTTTATATATATATATATATATATATATATATATAATTAAATATAAGAGACAATGAATGTCTATTATGTTTAATCATGACGTTCTAAACGTCGTATTTTTGCTTTAATTTCAGTTGAAAATAAAGACAAAAATTCTCCATTTGGATAATTATTTATTGGTTTTCTTCTAAGCTTTCGGCTCACATGAGCCATCTTCAGAGAGGTAGTTTAAAATGAAATATTATAAAATCCACCATCATCGACGATTTTATTTTGTGTTGACATAAAACTCCGCTTGGCAACGGCAATAGTAACCAAAAATAATAAACGTCCAGGAAACAATTGACATCATTATCCGTGATGTATACCACCATGCTACTCTCCCATCAATCAATATTAAACCCACTAATTTAAAAAAAACTATTATTAGCATGCACCACACAAGTACCCTTTCACGATCCCTTAGGCAATATTTATACACGAATAGATGGTATTGCGATGGGATCTCCTTTAGGTCCCCTCTTTTCTAATTATTATATGGCAAATCTAGAAAATAAAATAATTAATGACAACAATAAACCCTCTATATATGTAAGATATATAGATGACATCTTTGTTTTAGCTAAGAATATCGATCAAATTAAATATCTTAAAAACAAATTTGAAAGTCACTCCGTCCTCAAATTTACATTAGAACTTAATATTAATAACAAACTCCCATTCCTTGATGTATTCATTGATTCTAGCACACATAAATTTACTACTTCTCTATATAGGAAACCAACTAGCATAAATTCGTGTCTTCTTAATTGTAATAGTGAATGCCCCCAACGATATAAGTTAGCTGTTATAAAAAACTTACTTCAACGCGCACAAATGATATCTTCTTCCAAATCTATATTTTATAAAGAATTACACAATATTAAGCAAACACTAGTCAATAATGGATTTCCTAACTCCGTTATTGATCAACAAATTAAAATGTATCTCAACAAACTTAACAATAGCTCTAACAATAATGATAATATTATTATTAATAATAATGGTTTACATCAAAATAAACATAACACTATTAACTTATACTATTGCAACCAAATACATAATAATTATAAACAAGATGAAAAAACTCCCAAAAACATAATACGTAGAAATGTTAAACCAGTCGAAAGTAATAATCAAATTAAACTCATTATATATTATAAAAAGTTTAAAACAATTGACCTCATAGTCTATAATAGCCCAACAGGCACTAAACTAAATTCTTTACAAAAAACCAATGTAGTGTACCAATTTACATGCCCATTCAGAGATTGCATCTCTGATACTAATCAAAAACCTAGTACATATATTGGTTTTACCACAACCACGCTCTCCCGTAGACTTACATGTCATCTTTCTGATCAGAGTACTATTAAACAACATTTCTCTGATAAACATAAACATGTAGGTAATATCAGACAGATTTTGGTCAACAATACGGTGATCCTTACTCATACACACAGTAAGAGGAACCTGCAGATATTGGAGGCCATGTACATCAAATCAAAACAACCAACACTCAATAAAATCAACTTTAAAACAGGAAATAACATATTACATTGCATTTGACTAGATGGTTTTGTTGTCATTTCGCGCTATCCCGCGGTGTGACGTCATAAAACCGCATCGCAAACTTAAGAATTGCGTTTATTATTTTTGGTAACTATTGCCGTTGCCAAGCGGAGTTTTATGTCAACACAAAATAAAATCGTCGGTGATGGTGGATTTTATAATATTTCAGTTTAAACTACCTCTCTGAAGATGGCTCATGTGAGCCGAAAGCTTAGAAGAAAACCAATAAATAATTATCCAAATGTTGGAGAATTTTTGTTTTTATTTTCAACTGAAATTAAAGCAAAAATACGACGTTTAGAACGGCTCATGATTAAACATAATAGACATTCATTGTCTCTTATATTTAATAGCATATGTCTAGAAAATTACTTGCTGCCTCGATATACTATATATATATATATATATATATATATATATATAGTACTGTGCAAAAGTATTAGGACAAGAACTATTTTATCTTTTATGAGGCATATTGACAGAAAATAAACAACTTAATTAAAATAATTTTATTTGATTTACTCAACAAATGCTTTGACAAGAAAAATACTTGTTACAAAATAAATTTAGCATTTATTATAATAGTCTTTTGCTTTGATCCCAGCTTTCATTCTGTCAGGCATTGACATCACAAGTATTTTTCAATGTATCTAATGGTATCTCCTGCCAAGCAGCGTGTATTTGTTCTCAAAGTGTGTCTTGCAAAGTAACATTAGATTTATTAATTCGAGAGGTGGGAGTAAGAAAAAAGTCAGTCATATTCAAGGATTAAAGAAAAATGAGTAGTTTCAAAATAATTTGTTTCATAGAAAATAGGAAAAATTAAATATATCTTCTTTTTAATACGTTTCTTTTACACCTAGTTTTAAATAATCAATATTTATTAGCAATTTACTTGGCTTTTCACCCTGTATTTCAATTTTAGTGAGGTTTTTAGGAAAATCACCCCTGTCCTAATACTTTTGCACACTGCCGGTTGTGTGCAAAAGTGTTTGGACAGAGGGGGGATTTTAAACTTTATTTTGATGCCTCATAAAATATAAAATAGTTCTTGTCCTAATACTTTTACACAGTACTGTATATATACTAGGTGCGATTGGTAAATTGTCGCAATTATTTTGATGCCTCATAAAAGATAAAATAGTTCTTGTCCTAATACTTTTGCACAGTACTGTATATATATACTAGGTGCGATTGGTAAATTGTCGCAATTATTTTGATGCCTCATAAAAGATAAAATAGTTCTTGACCTAATACTTTTGTACAGTACTGTTAGTCCGTAATTAAATTTTCACCCACCCAATGCACAAATAGATAGATGAGTTGATTTGGGTTGCAATTTTACAGTCAAACAGTCTTGGTTACAGGCCAAAGAATTTTCTCGCTGGTTATAGTTTTTAATTAATTTATTTTCCATTCTGATCATTTGTGTAATTTCCGATGTAAGGTAGAAAGTAAACCATCCAATATCTTCTTCCGGCTTAAGACAAAAGCAAAAGATATTTTTACAGATTAATATTGCGTCTTTTCAGGCAAGCGTTGTCGTGCAGCGGATATCTACTCAAAACGAGTTCGAATTCCAGTTGAATTCGTTGCATTCACTTACGCACAAATATCCCTGGGAAAGGTATTCATCCGTCTCGTCTCCATCCCGCTATTGGTTTCAATTACACATTGAGTTTATAGCCTTGGTTGTCAACCAGTCTACTGCATGAAGCAATGACAATCTACTACGGGAAAATCTTCTGCCAAGTGAGTCGTGTCTCTTTGGAGACATGATTGCTCAAGCGTGTATCACGTATGGCTCGTAACTGAGTAACTCTGTTACTTCAGAAGATATTTAGAAACTACCAAAAATCACAACGGCCCATCTATTTATTTCTCTAGCTATTACACTATTTTTATCTATCTCAGTTTGGTGATTATCTATCTATCTATCTATCTATCTATCTATCTATCTATCTATCTATCTATCTCGGTTTGTTGATTATCTCCTACTATCTATCTCAGTTTGGTGATTATCTCTATCTATCTCAGTTTGGTGATTATCTCTATCTATCTCGGTTTTGGTGATTATCTCTATCTATATGGGATTTGGTGATTATCTCTATCTATCTCAGTTTGGTATTTAATTATCTCTATCTATCTCAGTTTGGTGATTATCTCTATCCTGTCTCGGTTTTGGTGGGTCCTCTCTATCTACTCTCGGTTTGGTGATTATCTCTCTCTATCTCAGTTTGGTGATTATCTCTCTATCTCGGATTTGGTGATTATCTCTCTCTATCTCAGTTTTGGTAGATTATCTCTCTCCATATCTCAGTTTGGTGATTATCTCTCTCTATCTCAGTTTGTTGATTATCTCTCTCTATCTCAGTTTGGTGATTATCTCTCTCTATCTCAGATTTTGGTGATTATCTCTCTCTATCTCAGTTTTGGTGATTATCTCTCTCTATCTCAGTTTGGTGATTATCTCTCTCTATCTCAGTTTGATGAATGTCTCTCTCTATCTCAGTTTGGTGATTATCTCTCTCTGTCTCAGTTTGGTGATTATCTCTCTCTATCTCAGTTTGGTGATTATTTCCTCTCTATCTCAGTTTGGTGATTATCTCTCTATCTCAGTTTGGTGATTATCTCTCTCTATCTCAGACCGATTATCTCTATCTCAGTTTTCGGTGATTATCTCTCTCTATCTCAGTTTGGTGATTATCTCTCTCTATCTCAGTTTGGTGATTATCTCTCTCTATCTAAGTTTGGTGATTATCTCTCTCTATCTCAGTTTGGTGATTATCTCTCTCTATCTCAGTTTGTGGTGATTATCTCTCTCTATCTCAGTTTGAGTGATTATCTCTCTCTATCTCAGTTTGGTGATTATCTCTCTATCTCAGTTTGGTGATTATCTCTCTCTATCTCAGTTTGGTGATTATCTCTCCTCTCAGTTTGGTGATTATCTCTCTCTATCTCAGTTGGTGATTATCTCTCTATCTCAGTTTGGTGATTATCTCTCTCTATCTCAGTTTGGTGATTATCTCTCTCTATCTCAGTTTGGTGATTATCTCTCTCTATCTCAGTTTGGTGATTATCTCTCTCTATCTCAGTTTTGGTGATTATCTCTCTCTATGCTCTCCAGTTTGGTGATTATCTCTCTCTATCTCAGTTTGGTGATTATCTCTCTCTATCTCAGTTTGGTGATTATCTCTCTCTATAATTTAGAGTGATTATCTCTCTATCTCAGTTTGGTGATTATCTCTCTCTATCTCAGTTTGGTAGGGTATCTCTCTCTATCTCAGTTTGAATTCTCTCTCTCTATCTCAGTTTGGTGATTATCTCTCTCTATCTCAGTTTGGTGATTATCTCTCTCTATCTCAGTTTGGTGATTATCTCTCTCTATCTCAGTTTGTTGATTATCTCTCTCTATCTCAGTTTGGTGATTATCTCTCTATCTCAGTTTGGTGATTATACTCTCTCTATCTCAGTTTGGTGATTATCTCTCTCTATCTCAGTTTGGTGATTATCTCTCTATCTCAGTTTGATTATCTCTCTCTATCTCAGTTTGGTGATTATCTCTCTCTATCTCCAGTTTGGTGATTATCTCTCTCATCTCAGTTTGGTGATTATCTCTCTCTATCTCAGTTTGATTATCTCTCTCTATCTCAGTTTGGTGATTATCTCTCTCTATCTCAGTTTGGTGATTATCTCTCTCTATCTCAGTTTGGTGATTATCTCTCTCTATCTCAGTTTGGTAGATTATCTCTCTCTCTGTCTCAGGTTGGTGATTATCTCTCTCTACTCTCAGTTTGGTGATTGTCTCTCTCTATCTCGGTTTGATTATCTCTCTCTATCTCGTTTGGTGATTATCTCTCTCTATCTCAGTTTGTTCCTCCTCTCTATCTGGTTTGGTGATTCTCTCTCTCTATCTCAGTTTGGTGATTATCTCTCTCTATCTCAGTTTGGTGATTATCTCTCTGTCTCAGTTTGGTGATTATCTCTCTCTATCTCAGTTTGGTAATTATCTCTCTCTATCTCAGTTTGGTGATTACTCTCTCTCTATCTCAGTTTGGTGATTATCTCTCTCTATCTCAGTTTGGTGATTATCTCTCTCTATCTCCAGTTTGGTGATTATCTCTCTCTATCTCAGTTTGGTGATTATCTCTCTCTATCTCAATTTGGTGATTATCTCTCTCTATCTCAGTTTGGTGATTATCTCTCTCTATCTCAGTTTGGTGATTATCTCTCTCTATCTCAGTTTGGTGATTGCTCCTCTCTCTATCTCAGTTTGGTGATTATCTCTCTCTATCTCAGTTTGGTGATTATCTCTCTCTATCTCAATTTGGTAATTATCTCTCTCTATCTCAGTTTGGTGATTATCTCTCTCTATCTCGGATTTGGTGATTATCTCTCTCTCTATCTCCAGTTTGGTGATTATCTCTCTCTATCTCAGTTTGGTGATTCTCTGTCTCTATCTCAGTTTGGTGATTATCTCTCTCTATCTCAGTTTGGTGATTATCTCTCTCTATCTCAGTTTGGTAGGTCATCTCTCTATCTCAGTTTGGTGATTATCTCTCTCTATCTCAGTTTGGTGATTATCCTCTCTCTATCTCAGTTTGGTGATTATCTCTCTCTATCTCAGTTTGGTGATTATCTCTCTCTATCTCAGTTTGGTGATTATCTCTCTCTATCTCAGTTTGGTGATTATCTCTCTCTATCTCAGTTTTTGGTGATTATCTCTCTCTATCTCCAGTTTGGTGATTATCTCTCTATCTCAGTTTGGTGATTATCTCTCTCTATCTCAGTTTGGTAGTTATCTCTCTCTATCTCAGATTTGGTGATTATCTCTATCTCAGTTTGGTGATTATCTCTCTATCTCAGTTTGGTGATTATCTCTCTCTATCTCAGTTTGGTGATTATCTATCTCTATCTCAGTTTGGTGATTATCTCCTCTCTATCGTTTGGTGATTATCTCTCTCTATCTCAGTTTGGTGATTATCTCTCTCTATCTCAATTTGGTGATTATCTCTCTCTATCTCAGTTTGGTGATTATCTCTCTCTATCTCAGTTTGATGATTATCTCTCTCTATCTCAGTTTGGTGATTATCTCTCTCTATCTCCAGTTTGGTGATTATCTCTCTCTATCAGTTTGGTGATTATCTCTCTATCTCAGTTTGGTGATTATCTTTCTCCTATCTCAGTTTGGTGATTATCTCTCTCTCTCGGTTTGGTGATTATCTCTCTCTATCTCGGTTGATTATCTCTCTCTATCTCAATTTGGTCTCTCTCTCTCCTCTGGTTTTGGTGATTATCTCTCTCTATCTCGGATTTGGTGATTATCTCTCTCTATCTCAGTTTTGGTGATTATCTCTCTCTATCTCAGTTTGGTGATTATCTCTCTCTATCTCAGTTTGGTAGGTGTCTCTCTATCTCAGTTTGGTGGTCTATCTCTCTCTATCTCAGTTTGGTGATTATCTCTCTCTATCTCCAGTTTGGTGATTACTCTCTCTCTATCTCAGTTTGGTGATTATCTCTCTCTATCTCAGTTTGGTGATTATCTCTCTCTATCTCAGTTTGGTGATTATCTCTCTCTATCTCAGGTTGTTGATTATCTCTCTCTATCTCAGTTTGGTGATTATCTCTCTCTATCTCAGTTTGGTGATTATCTCTCTCTATCTCAGTTTGGTGATTATCTCTCTCTACTCTCAGTTTGGTGATTATCTCTCTCTCTATCTCCGAGTTTGGTGATTATCTCTCTCTATCTCAGTTTGGTGATTATCTCTCTCTATCTCAGTATCTAATCAGACAGACAGACAGCGTTAGATAGATGTTTTATCCTTTATATTATTGTAAACGCTATGTTCAGTGTGCATACATACTTTTTTAAATGTTTAATAAAGCCTTAAAAAATAAAATGACAGTCCCGACCTGTATGCCCACTGAAACGTGCACCCAGTAAATATAACGCTGGTAGTGATGAAAATATTGTCAGAATAAAAAAACAGACTATTACTTGCTGTATATATTTGATGGTACTTGGAAAGGGAATACGCCATCTTATGCTAAATGTGTGTGATTTTTGGTTTGAGAATAAATACACTACTTTAAGTGGGTTTGTACTAGAAGTTATATCAAATTTAAAAAAAAAATGAAATCATAACTTGATAGCAATTAAGTGAATCTAATTTCATCTTCATATGTATATGTGTGCGTTTTTGCGTTTGTACGTGCGCGCGCATGCGCGTGTGTTATCAAAAATTAGAAATTTCCGCCGGAAGGATTCTGTTCTAAGTTTCCTCAAGTCAGCCAATTGCAATGTAATGTTTAATTGAAACTAGTTTCCCCATGCTATAAAAATAGCGGCATATTTTAAGCTCTTGTTATTATTAGTAAGTTTTTACATGCAAGTCTTTCAATATGTGTAATTTGCGTCACGTAATCGAGAACAAACTATAATATATCAATTCTAAAAGAAGTAAATAATATGATGACTGTTATACATTAGTAGTAAAATAAATCTTTTTTTTTTTTTATAATCATATTGCTCCAAGCAAGGCATTTTATTGCCACTGTTTTGCTGGGGGTTACATAGGAGGAAAATTATGAAAAATAGTGACAGGTTATATAGGGGGTGTCAGGAAGTGGGTAAGAGAAGGATGAATGTAGCAAATAAACTGAGGGATGAGTTTATATATTGATTGTAATGTAGAAGTGAGCCTCCAATTTATACCCACATTATAATAGTATAGAACTTTTTTTTTTATAATCATATCGCCCCAAGCAAGGCATTTTACTGCCACTGTTTTGCTGGGAGTTACATTGGAAAAAAGTCATAAGAGTGACAGGTTATAGGGGGTGTCAGGAAGTGGGTAAGAGAAGGATGAGAATACTGATCAGAGTAGAGTGGTTGGAGGAAGGAGAATGAGAGAGAGGATGCAGGTTAGTGAGATAGGAGATAACTATTGACTTTACATTTAAATTCTTGGAGATTGTAGCTGTCGTGGAAGCAAGGAAATGGAAGGGAATTTAACAGGCGGGAAGTGCGAGAAAAGAAGCTGATGGAGTAGTATTTGCGTTTACATTTTATTGGTGTTGTAGTAAAAGGATGGGACTTATTTGCCAATCTTGTGACTCGAGTAAATTCATAAATAAGAGTCACCATGAAGCTAAGTTCATTGAAGCAGAAGCCGTGAAAGTATTTGTAAAAGAGACTCAGGGAAGCCACACTGCGCCGGTGAGAAAGTGACTGTATCTGAGCTGCCAAGTCGGGA
>JBBBDQ010001147.1:1932500-2050000 GCA_037127315.1 Ascarosepion bandense
AATAATATTAATAGTAATAAACTCTCATCTTGATGGTTACGAACATGGCTTAAAGACTGAAACTGAAAGCTTTATTATTGCTGCGCAAGTCTAGAGTCTTTTCATTAAGAAATTTCTGATAAATATCATACATAATAATATGGATCCCAAATTCAGGTTCACTAACAAATATCAGGAAGCTATAGACCATCTAATCTCGTGATGTTCTGTCAGTCAGTTAAGTGCCATACATGAAACACGCTTGGGCGATCATGTCTCTTTCGAGATATGACTGACTGGGCAGAAGATTATCCTGCAGTAGGTTGCCATTGCTTTCTGCGGTAAACTGGTTGCCGACCAAGGCTATAAAACCCAATTTGTCCTGCTATTTAACCCATAACTGAAAGGAAAAGACGGATTAATACCTTTCCCAAGGGTATTTGCACGTAAGTGAATGCAATGAATTCAGCTGGAATTCGAACTCGGCTCTCCGATTTCTCGTTCCGAGCCGATATCCACTGCACCACAACGCACACCCTCAGTCAGTTAAGTGCCATACGTGAAATACTCTTGGGCAATCATGTCTCTTTCGAGACATGACTGACTGGGCAGAAGATTATCCCGCGGTAGGTTGCCATTGCTTTCTGCGGTAGACTGGTTGCCGACCAAGGCTATAGAACCCAATCTGTCCTGTTATTTAACCAATAACTGAAGGGAAGAGATGGATTAATACCTTTCTCAAGGGTATTTGCACTTAAGTGAATACAATGGATTCAGCTGGAATTCGAACTCGGCTCCTCGGTTTCTCGTTCCAAGCCGATATCCACTGTACCACAACTTGAGCTAAATGAATATAAAAATCGTCACGATAGAGTAGGGCAATGTTTATACTGAACAATATGCAAACACTCTGGAAAATATATGTTAACAAACATTGGTATAAACATGACCCAGCATCGGTTACAAAAATAGAAGACTTCATTCAGGGTTGACCTGGAAACAACGGCAATTGAGAGGCAGTTCCATGCTATTTCAAAACTATCAATCTTCCGATAAGATGCCTTGCTGCCTGATTAAAGATAGCATACACTATATTGCATACGCTATAATTTGAATTTAAGAACGACGATTTCATAATATACTAGCAGTGTATCCCGGTGTTGCTCGGGTATAATGAAAGCTTTAAAACTAATCCATGGTCCTGGAGCTCAGACTCTTTGGACGTTGGCACGAAAGAATAAAAAGCAATAGTCGTTTCCAGTTAAAGCGAAACCGTAGACTGAAAGAAAAATGAATGGATGTAAGTCAAATTTTGATTTCCTGGTATCGATATCAAATAAGTTTTTTCGTCGTAAACTGAATTTTGAAGACTAAATAAGTCCTCTGAGTAAATGGTATCATGTCTGAGACTAAGAACTACAATTATACCTACTGAGAGCCAAATCCGAAGCAAAAACTAAAATAAAAGGGCTGAAAAAAAAATACAGATAAACAGACACACACACAAACATCTTGCCTTTTTATATATATTATTGTTTTTCTGCACTATTGTAAGAACTGCAACCTTGAAGCTTCTGAATATCGTTTCTTATGTCTTTGTCTATGAGCGTATCAAATTTTATTAAAATCGGATCACTACTTCTATAACCCGATTTGTTCGATTATCGATTTTTGATATTTATCGGGGGTACCTCGACACAAAACATAGCTAAGAACACTCGCAGACGCTTATAATACAACTGTGTAAATTTTCAAGAAAATCGGTTTAGCCGTTTCGGAGTCTATAGTTAACGGACACACACACACACACATACATATACACCCACAGACAAAGTTCCATTTATAAATAAGTTTAGATTTAGATCCAGTGAGAAACGAACTAACAAACTCGTGAACCTGGCATAGAAGATATAAATAGTTTGAATTTTTTATAAAACTAACTAGGATGAAATAACGACAGCGAAAAACCATTAAAAGGAAAGAAGGCTTCATTTAATAATTTATGATGAGAATCGCCAACATCAAGTTTTGACTTGTGCTGATATTGATGCCTGGTAAATATATATATATATATAGGATTAAATCCCCATCCTTTCCTTTCGATATGATTAGCGAGGCAGGAAAACAGAGAAAGGAAATACTCGAAGACTTGGGCCAAACATTCAAAGTAGCAGCACCCAGAACCGGTTTTTATTTCTTCTTTCTGTCTGTCTTTCTTTCCTGGCCACTTAAGCTAATCTTTTCACTGATTTTAACAAATTAAAAAAATATGTTGCAAATTTGAAATGATTTTTTCCCAAGTAGAAATGTTGAAGAAGTCATCTTTGGAAATTTATTTTTAAAGTACTCATTTTTTTTTTTTCTTTCTTGCAAAAACAGCTAAACCCCAGGTAGACAACTCGATTTTAAAAAAGAACATGACAGATTTTTATAACCAAATAAAATTGGCGATCATCATCATCATCATCACCGCCACCGCCGCCATCACCGCCATCATTATTATCGCATATTTCATATATTTGCTCTTATCATCGTTTAGTTCTGTGAAAGTTGTAGATAAACTAGTTAATCACAAAATAAAGGAGATTTATTTTGCTACACTTATAGCTTGCAATGGTTCCCAAACGGTGTGGTGCGGATCATAGGATGCGGTGGAAGAGGATAGCCGGTGAGGCGGAACGCTTGAAAGACAATCAAAGGTTTAGAAACAGTTTAAAAAAAAATCATATGCCAAAAATCAACATGATTTAAAAATTTTAAATATTATAAATTAGTTGTAATTGCATGCATGAGACAGATTATAAATAATTATTGACGGAGGACCATTTGTTGAAAGGCATGAACTCAAACACAATCGCCCTAACATTCTGAAGATGAGATTTTAATCTCGAAATATTAATGTATAATGGATGGGTGATGTCCAGCCGGTTGTTTGCCTTCCTTTATTTTACTAAACGCTCACTTACACACTTACACACACACACACACACACACTTTGGAGAAACGACTGACTGGGCAGAAGATTTTCTTGCAGTAAGTTGCCATTAACTTTTTCAAAAGTATTAATGTTAATTGGAGTAGATAGATCTATCTATCGCCCGGTTCACACTCCACCCATGTCTATTGAACAGGTTAAGAGGCTCATCCCTTGTTCCCTGTTTAGGATGTGGTTTCCGGCTTTCTCTTTTCCAATCTTTCCACTATTACGTAGCCCCCTGCACATCAGTGGCGTTACCGCCTTGCTCGGGGTGATACGATTAAAAAAAAAATAACTACAAAAAGTACATATGTTGTAATTTACAGATGTTTTAATATTCGGAGTTTGTAATTTAAATATGTTGTAATTTTGGGATATATATATATATATATATATATATACAGTACTGTGGAAAAGTATTAGGACAAAAAATATTTTATCTTTTAGGAGGCATATTGACAGAAAATAAACAATTTAAATAAAGTAATTTAATTTGATTTACTCCAAAAATGCTTTCACAAGAAAAAAATACTTGTTAAAAAATAAATTTCTTATTTAGTATAATAGCCCTTTACTTTGATCACAGCCTTCATTCTGTCAGGCATTGACATCACAAGCTTCTTCAATGTATCTAATGGTATCTCCTGCCAAGCAGCTTGTATTTGTTCCCAAATTGTGTCTTGCGAAGTAACATTAGATTTATCAGTTTTTCTCCAAAATATCCTATAGATGTTTAATAGAGTAGTTTCCAAATAACTTGTTTAATAGAAAATAAGAAAAATGAAATATAACTTCTTTTTAATACATTTCTTTTACACCTAGTTTTAAATAATCAATATTTATTAGCAATTTACTTGGCTTTTCACCCTATTTTTGAATTTCAGTGAGGTTTCTAGAAAAATCAGCCCTCTCCTAATACTTTAGTGTGCAAAAGTGTTAGGACAGGGGTGATTTTAAACTTTATTTTGATGCCTCATAATATATAAAATAGTTGTCACTTAGCTGATTGATATTACCTTCATTATTCCGACTCCAGAGTTTATTAGATAAACTCTCTAACATTGTCCAACTTAGTGCGCCCCCACCTCCCAAAATGTAAAAAGCAAAAACAAATGCAAAGTAAAGGAAACGTTATTAAAGTTTTCTTACAGATGTTTAAGGTGATTAAATAATCTAAAATTCTCGTTGCTGTCTTGGTGTGTTATGTGGAAATAAAGTGTCGATACCGACACTTGTGGCCGAACACGAATCCCCAGTCAGCAACCGTTGAATGAATTGTGCTACTGGGATCACCAGACCATAAATATTTAGTATATAAAACACTCGGACAGAAAGCTGGGTGTGTGGTACAGTGGATATCGGCTCGGAACGAGAAACCGGGGAGCCGAGTTCGAATTCCAGTTGAATCCATTGTATTCACTTACGCGCAAATACCCTTGGGAAATGTATTAATCGTCTCTTTATGGGTTAAATAGCAGGACATATTGGGTTCTATAGCCTTGGTTGGCAACCAGTCTACCACAGAAAGTAATGGCAACCTACTGCGGGATAATCTTCTGCCCAGTCAGTCATGTCTCTTTCCAGACATGATCGCCCAAAGTGTGTATCACGTATGGCACTTGACTGACTGACTTTTTTTTTTAATCATATCACCCCGAACAAGGCGGTAACGCCACTGATGTGCAGGGGGCTACGTAAGAGTGAAAGGATTAGAAGAGAGAAAGCCGGAAACCACATCCTAAACAGAGAACAAGGGAATAGCCTCTACACCTGTTCAACAGACGGGGGTGGAGTGTGAACCAGGCGATAGTTTAGTATATCTAATCCACTTGAAAAGTGAAAAGATTGGAAAAGAGAAAGCCGGAAACCACATCCTAAACAGGGAACAAGGCATGAGCCTCTACACCTGTTCAATAGACGGGGGTGGAGTGTGAACCGGGTAAATATAATAGTTGAAAACATTATTAAAGCTTCCACTGGGCATAAAGTGGGGGATAAGTTTTATATTGTTATAAAGTAATAAACTGATCTCCCACTAATTACTACTTAATAATATAGTACATCTCTCTCCTCCTCTAGTTATGTGTCAAATAACAAGACAGATTGGGTTCTATAGCCATGACTGGCAACCAGTCTACCGCAGAAAGTAATGGCAACCTACTGCGGGATAATCTTCTGCCCAGTCAGTCATGTCTCTTTCGAGACATGATCGCCCAAAGCGTGTATCACGTATGGCACTTAACTGACTGATTGAATATAATAGTTGAAAACATGACTAAGGCTTTCACTGGGCATAAAGTGGGGGATCAGTTTTATATTGTCATGAAGTAATAAACTGATCCCCCACTAATTACTACCTAATAATATAGTACTGTGTTTGCTAATTTGTTTTTTTTTTTATTTAGTACTGTAAATTCGGCCAGCTGCTTTTCGAATTTTATTCTGACCCCCAGCAAATTTTAGACAAAATATACTTTGCCTAACGGTGATTCTATATTAAGTTTTTTTTTTTTTCAATGAATGGGGTTCAATCAAAGGATAACATTTTCAAATAATGAAAAATGTTTTCTTCTATAACTGAGAAGATGATCTGGTAGCAGAATATTCTTCTACGTCTTCTATGTGCCCTGTCCTTTCATGGACGTAGGTGATCATGGCTTTCCACGTCTCCCTATCCCTGGTGGCTTTTAGCACGCCTTCTCTTGTTACACCATGCAACCATCGTTCCATCATCCTTCGATCGGGTCCTTCAAATATGTTTTCTGCTGCTTTCCCCTGTCTCTTTTCCCCTCTATCTGGCCTGTTAGTATCAGGTTCTCCAAACCCTCCTTCCTCATTGCATGTCTCAGGAACTTCAGCTGTCTCTTCCTGATATTAATTTTCTTTTCGTTTCCATCATTTCCAAAACATCATCATTGCTCACATGCTCGGTCTATGATATTCGCATCATCCTTCTATACAAACATATTTAGTTTTTCTTTCAATTTCGATGATATTGCCCAGCATTCACTGCTAAATTGAAGAACTGACATCACATAGCAATCCCGTACTCTCCTCTTTGTTTCTAGTGAAATTGTCCTGTTTCTTGATACTTTACTCAACTTCTGGAATGCTTCTTTCGCCATGTCAATTCGCCTTCGGATCTCAGTGTCGCACTTTCCGTCTTCTTTTATAACACTTCCGTTATTTAACTTTTTATACCTGCTTAATTCTAGTATCTCTGCCCTATATTTGGCATATTGGGCTGCCCTTTTTACTGATAACCATGCATTCGTTTTTGTTGTAGTTTATTTGTAGTCCTTTCTTGTCATTGTCTTCAGTTACCTTTTGTAGGAGGTCTTGTAGTTTCCTTTCTGTGTCTGCTATCAGCACTGTATCATCTGCGTACCTTAGGTTGTTTAAATTGTGGCCGCCGATGTCGAATCCAGGCATAACTTGTAGGGTCCTCCGAATAGTCTCGCTGTACAAGTTGAATAGATCCGGTGAAAAGACAGCCGTGTTTTACGCCCCTTTCTATCTTTGTATATCTGCTGAATTCGTTAAATAGTTGAATAATAATGAATGCATAGTGAATCTTTATTCCATATTTATTAATATCTTGGGAGGATTATTGAACCCGTTTTAAAAGCAAAGATAACAAAACAATATTTTCACAATTCTATTTTTGCTATCTCTCTCCCTCTCTTACACCATCATTCGCGTGCACACGCGCACACACAGACACACATATAGACACACATACACAGATACACAGACACACACAGAGACATACACAGAAACGTAGATACATAGACACACACACACACACACACACAGACCCAGAGACACACACACACACACACACACATGTATGCGTGCATGTTCACAAGCTTATAGGTCCTGGGTATGACGGTAAACTGCATCTGACAGCAAGACCTCTGATTGGGAGGTTGTGCAGATCATGGAACCACCTCTTAATTGCTGTTGTTCCCAGATTCATCCTGACCCGTTAGGGTCCCAGCTATGGGCAAATAGTTAACCCCCAAACTGGATTCAAAACACTATGAAAGTTTAAAAATACACTTTTATAGAAATCTATACATAAAAATAGACTGTTATAGAAAAATATATACTTTTGAAGTAAAAATATTTCCAACAATACATTTTTTAAGAGAAAAACTTTTTACCATAACACAGTTGTGAAAGAAAAAAATTATTGCCATTATAGATTTTTCAAGGAAAAATCATTAACTGCAAAACATTTTTGAATACAAAACTAGAAGACATCTTCAGCTTTCTAAAATAAAGAAAAAAATAACAAAGATTTCATCAAAATCTGACTAAATCCAACTTCTCACTACAACCGAACATTAAAAAAAAAATCTTTAAAACTCCACCTTTTTGGCATTAAACAAGCCACACAGGTTGATATACCATTAAACAAAACTCAAACTCACAAACTTATCGAGAAGCGCTTTTAAAATCTTTGGTCGTTTAGTCAGATTTGTTCAGCAAAAAGAAATCAAGCCAAGAACGTTTCAGAATCTTTCAGAGCCATTACATGAAGAAACCTACCACGCACGCACATGTATAAATAGGTTTTGTGTAATAAGGGAGTAGATGAGAGTTTGCTGGGTCGGAAGTTTTGAATTTCAAAGAGTCAGGTTGTTGGTCGACAACTAACTTGAATTTTTTTTGGCATCGACATCCGTAAGGAGCTCAGCTAAGTGAAGCGGACAATTCCATTCCTTGACATTTTTAGAAGCGACTATTTCAGTTATCTTGAGCCATTTTGTTTAGCAAACGAAGTATATATATATATATATATATATATATATATATATATATATATATATTTTAATCATATCGCCCCAAGCAAGGTGAAAACGCCACTGATGCGCAGGGGGCTACGTAAGAGTGAAAAGATTGGAAAAGAGAAAAACCGGAAACCATATCCTAAACAGGAAACAAGGGATGAGCCTCTTCACCTGTTCAATAGACGTGGGTGGAGTGTGAACCAGGCGATAGTTTAGTCTATCTACTCCAATTGAAAAAAAAAAAAAAAAGAAAAGAAAAGAAAAAGGAGTGAAAAGATTGGAAAAGAGAAAACCGGAAACCATATCCTAAACAGGGAACAAGGGATGAGTATATATATATATATGTCGAATACTTGGTATATTAGTCAGGTAAATTCCGATAGAGAAGAACTCAATGTTAAATTTATTTATTTAATTTAACAGAGTAATATAATTTAGAAAAAATTCAGAAAATGACACTTGAGCGTCTGTGTCTAATTATTTTCTGGAATATTTTGAAGATTAACTGTTGTAACATTTGGGTCTGACGAACCGCAAGGTCAGCGGCGAAATACGTATTACCCACGAAATTGTAGAATATCTCAATTTTTTTTCTAATATATATATATATATATATATATATATATATATATAGTCATCCGCAGACAGGTCTGTTTCGCTGTATCACAGCTCATTAGTACGATTAGACTCTGATTGCTTTTTAACCCAGGATTGAAACCCGACCGAATTGGCATCAGTCGGCGATTCTACCTCTGGGCTATGGGCGTTTGTTAGAAGAAGGCAGACTTTTTAGCGTGTATATTGTCATTATACCCGCCCAATAGCCAGAGTGCTCTCATCCATTACTGAATGAGCGATATATATATATATATATAACGTAGAATACTTGGTATATAAGTCAGGTAAATTCCGATAGAGACGAACTCAAAAGTACTCAATGTTAAATTTATTTATTTAATTTAACAAAGTAATATAATTTAGAAAGCTTGTGTGCAAGTATTTTCGAAATTATTTTGATTAGTATCAACTGCTGTATCTTTTGGGTCTGACGAGCAGCTTTTTCCAGCTGTGAAATACGTATTACCCATGAAATTGTAGAATATCTAAAATTTTTCTAATATATATATTTCGTTTTCCCTTTCTTTCGGTTATCCATTTGCTTTCTCCTCTCTCTCTCTCTCTCTCTCTCTCTCTCTCAGTCTTTACCACTCAGAATTTGTCTCGCTTTTTGTCTCACTTTCTTTTAATCACTTCCACTCTCTCGATCTCACTCTCTGTCTTTCTCTTTCTCACTCACTTTCTCCTTTTTTTCATCGCTCCCTCTCTTTCATTAGCTTTTTCTTTTTCCTTTTTTCACTCTATTCTTTTTCGTCTCTTTTTTTTTTGTTTCAGCCACTTCTCTCTTTTTCTTTCTTGATTTATTTTCTTGAACAATTTTTCAAATTCGCTTATCACAATTAGCAAATTGAATATTGATCGAATTATTATTTAATTTAAATAAATTCTTTTTTTGTCCATATTCTCAAATTCTCTTCCTTTCCATCAAGAAGCGTACAAAAATTGTAACTATGCACGAACACACTGGCAAGCCTTACAGAGAAATCGCAGATATTGTTGGTGTCAGCCTTTAAACTGTCAGTCGTGTCATCAACGTGAAGAAATAAAATGGATCCATCAGTCAAAAACGTAAAGGAAAATGCGGTTGGAAGAGAAAAACAACGTCAAGAGACGACGTATATGTGATAAAGGAAAGTGTGAAAGATCCTAGGAAGACATTGTTCGTTTTCTTTCACTTAATTTGCACAAGTGTGTGTGTGTGTGTGTGTGTGTGTGTGTGTGTGCGCGCGCGAGCGCTTTTTTATACAATACATGCTACCAAAAATAGACATTTTTTAGGGGTCTTATGAAATTTTTGAAATTGCTTCTGGAAAGATATTTCGAAAGTGACGAGGAAAACTAGGTGAACATTTTAAATTAAATTTTCACGGTTGAACTTCATTAACTTTTCTGAAGCGTACACACATTTATTTTATATAATCATGGCGTGTGTTGAAAAAAATGTTTCTACCCTAGGCGCACCTGCAGGCATACACGTACACATTAATAAACACACCCATGGGTGACATGGACAGATTTCTGTGCAATTTATTTTGGCATATTTCTATGCTTATCTCTTCTTACATTTCATCATATGCCAGGCTAATGGCAATTATCATTGTTGTTCGAATTTTTTGTCTGGCGATTCAGAAGATCTACACGTGCGTGTGTGTTCGCTCATCTGACTGTCTGTGTTTGTACCTCGTCCTTTAGGCTTTCTTATCATTTTGATTTCCTCTTCTAGCAAACAGGAGAGAGGGGGTCAAGAAAGAGAGGGATTTATTCTTCTTATCAGTGCTTTTCTAGTTCTAATTTTCTCAAAATCTTTGATTTATAGGCAACATTTTGTTCTTTCTTCTGATTTACTTCCTGCTATTCTTATCCCATCTTTCTAATATCTATTTATTGTAAAACTTTTAATTTTATGTTCCAATTTACTTCATTTTGATAGTTCGTCAGTAATTATTTTACTTAAGGACTTATTGGTTATATGCATGTTATTTCATTTAGAAAATTTTTTTATCCATACTCTAATGTGAACATTTTGCAATGTCTACGTACGACATTTATCTCATTGCGTTTATTTAACATGATTTTTATTTTTATGTGATTTAATAATATATATTTTTTTGTATAAACATAATGAACATGGTTCATTTAAGGCCTTGCATGTTTTAGCTTCTTTTAGAATTTTCCACTTTATTGTGGGTGTTTTTTTTTTGTTTTGTTTTCTTTAGAAACCAATGATAGCTCTATAGAAATGTTCTATTTTTGTACTTGTTATTATTAAATGAAGAGGTGTGCTGGTAAATTCACTCTTTCAGAGTATTCTTAGTACTTCCTTTTATTATTGCGGTTTTCGTGTAAAGATATTTGGCATTGATAGTCTAACGAGCAATCTATAGGGTTTCTACAATTACATTTTTTCTTGTCTAAATTGTTATTTTCCGTTATTAGGTTGTTTTTATTAACTTTGTTAAAGTTAAAATATTAAAGATCATAAAAAATCACAATAATAACATTTTAAAAAACTTTAACAAAACATTAAAAAGTGTTCAATACAATTATATTGTAAAACTTTTGAATATTCTTAATTTGTAAACGAGTTATAACGCGACCTAGGTTAGAAACCTAGGTCGCGTAATGACTCGTTTACAAAGGTTAGTTTACAAAAGAAGTATATATATATATATATATATATATATATATATATATATATAGGCATATCTTCATTAAAACATGTTTTATTGAATAATGTGGACATATTTTCCACTTTTCTAATCATTTTCTTGATGTTAAAATCAAAAGACATCGTACTTTTTTCCTACCCTAGAACTTTCTATTTCCTCCATGATCATCTTTAGATCATTTATATATACGTATACATGTATACATATACACAAAAGGTATTTTAACACCGTGAATTGAATTTTAAGTATTTTTTTTACAAAATATACCGTTTTATTGACCTACTGATTTCTGCGAATATACATACCATATATACTTGAATAGAACGCAGTTTCTTATGATCGGTTTTTTACGAAAACATTTGGTGGTCGAATTATACACAGGTAATTTTTTGAAGGATGTTAAATATCATGCATTTTGGGTGACCGGCTGCACTATAGACAAGTAATTTTTTTTTTTTTTTTTTTTTTTTTTTACTGGATGGGTTAGAATTCATGCAAAAAATTTCAGAGGTCGCACTACCCATGAAGTCGACTTATACACGAATGTATAAACTAATCAGCCATTTTCTTTTTAATAACTGTTTTAAAATGTTTAATTTAATAAAGAAGTGTAAACCGCTTGTATACGGACAGGTAACGAACTGAGCAGATATACAAAGATAGAAAGGGGCGTGAGACAAGAATGTGTCTTTTCACAGGATCTATTCAACTTGTACAGCGAGACTATTCGGAGGACCCTACAAGTTGTGGCCCCCGCTGACGAATCCAGGCATAATTTAAACAACCTAAGGTACGCAGATGATACAGTGCTGATAGCAGACGCAGAAAGGAAACTACAAGACCTCCTACAGAATGTAGCTGAAGAGAGTGACAAGAAAGAACTACAAATAAACTGCAAGAAAACCGAATGCATGGTCATCAGTAAAAAAGCCAGCCCAATATGCCAAATACAGGTGGGCGATACTAAAATCAAGCAGGTACAAAAATTTAAATAACAGGGAAGTGCTATAACAGAAGACGGAAAGTGCGACACAGAGATCCGGAGGCGTATTGGCATGGCGAAGGAAGCATTCCAGAAGTTGAGTAAAGTATTAAGAAACAGGGCAATTTCGCTAGAAACAAAGAAGAGAGTACGGGATTGCTATGTGATGTCAGTTCTTCAATATGGCAGTGAATGCTGGACAATATCATCGAAGATGAGAGAAAAACTTGAAGCCACTGAAAAGTGGTTCTACAGAAGGATGATGCGAATATCATGGATCATGTGAACAATGAAGTTTTGGAAATGATGGAAACGAAAAGAAAATTAATATTGAGCGTCTTGAAAAGACAGCTGAAGTTCCTGGGACATGCAATGAGGAAAGAGTTTGGAGAACCTGATACTAACAGGCCAGATAGAGGGAAAAAGAAACAGGGGAAAGCAGCGGATAACATATTTAAAGGACCTTATCAGGTGGATGACGGAACGAGGGTTGCATGGTGCAACAGGAGAAAGCGTGCTAAGAGCCACCAGGGATATGGAGATGTGGAAAGCCCTGATCGCCTACGTCCTGAAAAGACAAGGCACGTAGAAGAAGAATAGTATGTTTATAGACGCTACAGAATCCAACAGTCACTCAATTAAGTGCTATACGTGACACATGATTGGGCGATCATGTCTCGAAAGTGACATGACTGACTGACAAGAAGTTTTTATCACATTAGTTTGACATTATTTTTGTGGCTGACTGGTTGCCGACCAGTGATATAGAATTCAGTCTGTCCCTCTATTTAATTCATAGTCGGAGGGAGAAGAAATAAAACCCTTTGTAAGATCTACTTACGCGTCCATTGTTTTTTTTGTATTTCTTTACGATTTGGGCTACCAGGAACCTTCTTTTTTTTTTTTTTTTTTTTTTTTTTTTAATAATCATATTGCCCCAAGCAAGGCATTTTATTGCCACTGTTTTGCAGGGAGTTACATAGGAGAAAAGTTATGAGAAAGAGTGACAGGTTATAGAAAGTTTCAGGAAGTGGGTAAGAGAAGGATGAGATTACCGATGAGAGTGGAGTGGACGGAGAAAGTAACATGAAAGAGAGAGGATGCAGGTTAGTGAGATAGGAGATGACTATTGACTTTACATTTAAATTCTTGGAAATTGTTGCTGTCGGGGAAGCAAGTAAACGGAAGGAAATTTCACAGGCGAGAAAAGAAGCTAATGGAGTAGAATTTGCGTTTGTATTTTATTGGCTTCACAGTAAAATGGTGGGACCTAGTTGCTAATCTTGTTGCTCGAGGAAATTCATATATAGGAGGCAATAAGTTCATCGGAGCAGAAGCCGTGAAAGTATTTGTAGAAGAAACAGAGGGAAGCTGCCAAGTCGGGATATATTAAATTACAGATTCTCCGTTGGATTTTGTCAAGGACACCTAGTTGGATAGCAGGAGCACCCGACCAGATATGGCAGCAGTATTCAACGAATCTGTCAGGAGCTTTTCCAATCAATCTGAGGGCACCAAATTCGGGGTATTTGCGCGTAAGTGAATGCAACGAATTCAACTGGAATTCGAACTCGGCTCTCTGATTTTTCATTCCGAGCCGATATCCATTGCGCCACAACGCACACTTAGCTGTAGTATTCAAAATAATTGAAGCCGAATTAAAGTGCTATTTATTGTACATTACACGCATTGAAAGCTATAGGATAATTTGAAATATCGCCTTTAAAATTAAAAGTAAATTGGAATTAATATTTTATTTCTTTTTTTATAGACCGACTTACATGGAATGAGAACGTCATAAATCAGCTTGTAATAATTCGTTAAAAATTCACAAAATACTTTTTTATTTTGCTTTAACCCCTAAAAAATCTTTAAAGTTATTAAAAATCACTTCGTAGTGGTAAATATTGAAAATCCTTTTCCTGCGAAAATAATTTAATACGAAAATCTTTGACTATTTTTTTAGTATTTTCTTCAAAGAATACAAAATCTTAAAAAACTTAAACATCGCAAGTAATAAAGAATAAAATGTTTCAAAACTTCCTTAAATTACAGATTCATGGAAGAAACGTGCTACAGCGTAGCACAATTCTAAAAACAAAATTTAAATAGTAAACAAAACATGAAGGTTTACATAAAACATAAGATTTTAAACATCTTGAAATGCAAAAATTTACATGTTTCATGTTTCTCACCGGCACAATGTGGCTTCTCTGTGTCTCTTCTACGAATACTTTCACGGCTTCTGCTCCGATGAATTTAGCTCACTGGTGCCCCATATATATAAATTTACTTGAACCACAAGATTAGCAACTACGTCCCACTCTTTTACTATATGCTCTGAAAGAGAAATAGAAGAGTCGAGTTCGAATTCCAGTTGAATTCGTTGCATTCACTTACGCGCAAATACCTCGAATTTGGTGCCCTCAGATTGATTGGAAAAGCTCCTGATAGATTCGTTGAATACTGCTGCCATATCTGGTCGGGTGCTCCTGCTATCCACCTAGGTGTCCGTGACAGAATCCAACGGAGAATCTGCAATTTAATAGATCCCGACTTTGCAGGTAGGATACAGTCACTTTCTCACCAGCACAATGTGGCTTCCCTGTGTCTCTTCTACAAATACATTCACGGCTTCTGCTCAGATGAACTTAGCTCACTGGTGCCCCCTATATATAAAATTTGCCTGTGCCACAAGATTAGCAACTAGGTCCCACCCTTTTACTGTGAAACCAATAAATTGTAAACGCCAATTCTACTCCATCAGCTTCTTTTCTCGCTTGTGAAATTTCCTTCCAATTACTTGCTTCCCCGACAGCTACAATTTCCAAGAATTTAATTGTAAAGTCAATAGTCAGCTCCTATCTCACTAACCTGCATCCTCTCTCTCATGCTTCTTTCTCCATCCACTTCACTCTCCTCAGTATTCTCATCCTTCTCTTATCCACTTCTTGATACCCCCTATAACCTGTCACTCTTTCTCATAACTTTCCTCCTATGTAACCCCCTGCAAAACAGTGGCAGTAAAATGCCTTGCTTGGGGCGATATGATTATTAAAAAAGAATTTTGTACTATTTTAATGTGGATATAAAGTGGGGGATCAATTCTACATTACAATCAATATATTAACTGATCCCTCACTTTATTTCATGCTTCTATTAACTACTTCTTGACACTCCCTATAACCTGTCACTCTTTCTCATAACTTTCCTCCTATGTAACCTCCTGCAAAACAGTGGCAGTAAAATGCCTTGCTTGGGGCGATATGATTATTAAAAAAGAATTTTGTACTATTTTAATGTGGCTATAAAGTGGGGGATCAATTCTACATTACAATCAATATATTAACTGATTCCTCACTTTATTTCATGCTTCTATTAACTACTTCTTGACACTCCCTATAACCTGTCACTCTTTCTCATAACTTTCCTCCTATGTAACCTCCTGCAAAACAGTGGCAGTAAAATGCCTTGCTTGGGGCGATATGATTATAAAAAAAAAATGAAACTAACAATGAATAATTAAACTGCCAGAGTTAACTATTTATTTGACGAATATTGAAGAATATGGTTTGCTATTACATTTACAAAACATTAATTTTCTCTTACCCAGAAATGAATAATAAATTCCATGTAAGATAAGCTGTGGTCTGCACAGGTCAAGATTAAAATAACTTTTATAAAATATTTTTCATAACAGAATGTTTGGAACATTTCAGAAAATGCTACCAAATAAAATTCAGTAATCTTCATGCATAGTTAGACATCCGATTGCCAGGATCGAAAACCGACTAAATTAATCCTGCCCCGCAATATATATATATAGTCATCCGCTGACAGATCTGTTTTGCTGTATCACAGTTTATCAGTACGGTTAGACATCCGATTGCCAGGATCGAAAACCGACTAAATTAATCCTGCCCCGCAATATATATATATAGTCATCCGCTGACAGATCTGTTTTGCTGTATCACAGTTTATCAGTACGGTTAGACATCCGATTGCCAGGATCGAAAACCGACTAAATTAATCCTGCCCCGCAATATATATATATAGTCATCCGCTGACAGATCTGTTTTGCTGTATCACAGTTTATCAGTACGGTTAGACATCCGATTGCCAGGATCGAAAACCGACTAAATTAATCCTGCCCCGCAATATATATATATAGTCATCCGCTGACAGATCTGTTTCGCTGTATCACAGTTTATCAGTACGGTTAGACATCCGATTGCCAGGATCGAAAACCGACTAAATTAATCCTGCCCCGCAATATATATATATAGTCATCCGCTGACAGATCTGTTTTGCTGTATCACAGTTTATCAGTACGGTTAGACATCCGATTGCCAGGATCGAAAACCGACTAAATTAATCCTGCCCCGCAATATATATATATAGTCATCCGCTGACAGATCTGTTTTGCTGTATCACAGTTTATCAGTACGGTTAGACATCCGATTGCCAGGATCGAAAACCGACTAAATTAATCCTGCCCCGCAATATATATATATAGTCATCCGCTGACAGATCTGTTTCGCTGTATCACAGTTTATCAGTACGGTTAGACATCCGATTGCCAGGATCGAAAACCGACTAAATTAATCCTGCACCGCAATATATATATATAGTCATCCGCTGACAGATCTGTTTCGCTGTATCACAGTTTATCAGTACGGTTAGACGTCCGGGTGCCAGGATCGAAAACCGACTAAATTAATCCTGCCCCGCAATATATATATATAGTCATCCGCTGACGAATCTGTTTTGCTGTATCACAGTTTATCAGTACGGTTAGACATCCGATTGCCAGGATCGAAAACCGACTAAATTAATCCTGCCCCGCAATATATATATATAGTCATCCGCTGACAGATCTGTTTTGCTGTATCACAGTTTATCAGTACGGTTAGACAGCCAAGGTCGTTACCAGGATCAAAACCGATAAATTAATCCTGCCCCGCAATATATATATATAGTCATCCGCTGACAGATCTGTTTCGCTGTATCACAGTTTATCAGTACGGTTAGACATCCGATTGCCAGGATCGAAAACCGACTAAATTAATCCTGCCGCAATATATATATATAGTCGCTGACAGATCTAACGCCGCTCTGTCACAGTTTATCAGTACAGTTGGGCATCCAGATTGCCAGGATCGAAAACCGACTAAATTAATCCTGCCCCATAGTATATATATATAGTCATCCGCTGACAGATCTGTTTTGCTGTATCACAGTTTATCAGTACAGTTAGACGTCCGTTGTGGATCAAAGGGCAGGCGACTGGAAAAATTAGTCTGCCCCGCAATATATATATATAGTCATCCGCTTTAAACCGGATGCTGTTTTGCTGTATCACGGTTTGCGCCAGTACGGTTAGACATCCGATTGCCAGGATCGAAAACCGACTAGTACTAATCCCTGCCCCGCAATATATATATATAGTCATCCGCTGACAGATCTGTTTTGCTGTATCACAGTTTATCAGTACGGTTAGACATCCGATTACCAGGATCGAAAACCGACTAAATTAATCCTGCCCCGCAATATGTATATATAGTCATCCGCTGACGGATATAACCATGTCTTTGGTTTATCAGTACGGTTAGACATCCGGTTAACGGATCGAAAACCGACTAAATTAATCCTGCCCCGCAATATATATATATAGTCATCCGCTGACAGATCTGTTTTTTTACTGTTATCACAGTTTATCAGTACGGTTAGACATCCGATTGCCAGGATCGAAAACCGACTAAAATTAATCCTGCCCCCGCAATATATATATATAGTCATCCGCTGACAGATCTGTTTCGCTGTATCACAGTTTATCAGTACGGTTAGACATCCGATTGCGGATCGAAAACCGACTAAATTAATCCTGCTACAATATATATATATATAGTCATCCATACTGACAGATCTTTTTGCTGTATCACAGTTTATCAGTACGGTTAGACGTCCGATTGCCAGGATCGAAAACCGACTAAATTAATCCTGCACCGCAATATATATATATATATAGTCATCCGCTGACAGATCTGTTTTGCTGTATCTCCACAGTTTATCGAGTACGGTTAGACATCCGATTGCCAGGATCGAAAACCGACTAAATTAATCCTGCCCCGCAATATATATATATAGTCATCCGCTGACAGATCTGTTTTGCTGTATCACAGTTTATCAGTACGGTTAGACATCCGATTGCCAGGATCGAAAACCGACTAAATTGATATCAGTCAGCGATTCTATGAGCTATGAGCGCTCGGTCGAAGAAGGCAGACTTTTAACGTGTGATATACCATGTATTCATACGCCAGTACTTAGACTGTTCTAATTCATTACTTGGTGAACGATACGTAGATGCTAGAATAGCTCCTGTTTTTTCAAAGTTTACCATTCTTCCAGAGTGCTCAATCAGGGTGTGAGAGCGTAAATATATTTTTTCATACTTCCGAAGTATTTGATTAAATAATCTAAAGCCTTTCGAACCTAATGTTGCTGTAAATATCAAATACACTTTAACACCTGACTGGATATTTTAAAAAATTCTGTGGGTGTATCTGCCAACGCAAGACATTAAAACGCTCCAAAGTATTCCTTTTACAAATGAAATTTCTGAACAATATAATTTAAGTATTTGTCTATATTTCTGAAATGAGGTAATATTTACATAATTTACATCATTCGAAGTGTTGTCCTCATCTTTATTGCCATGTTTACGACTTTTCAGCCGTTGTACGCTCCGGCCTTTTTCAGGTGCTAGGAATTTCGAACAGAAACCTTTATTTCGATAACAGGAATATATAATTCTCACTTACATTATTCGAGGTGTTGTCCCCATCTTTATTGTCATGTTTACAACTTTTCGGCCGTTGTACGCTCCGGCCTTTTTCAGGTGCTAGGAATTTCGAACTGAAACCTTTATTTCAATCACAGGAATATATAATTCTTATTCCATGTGCGATACACTTTCGGTTCGAAATTCGTCAGACTTTAATCCAGATGCACGTAACCATCGATGAGTATTAACTTTATCAACTTTGGATTTATTGGCACGTTCTGGATAATGGCCATGCAAAGGTTTGTCTTGCCAGTGTTGTTTCATCGTTGTTTCAATCTGAGAGCTCCAAGTACAGTTTAAATTTGTTATATCCTCATGCGACACATTTTTTTTTAATATTTGGATTTCAAGTTCAGTGTATTTTGGTAGTTCTTTGGAGATCTTCAAATATACATTACAGTCTGCAGAGGCTGCCATTTCAATAAGAAGGCACAAGTTTTTGTGGTCTCTGATCACAATGTTTGGGCCATTAACTTTGATTGTTCTGTGTGTATTGTAAAGTCCCATAAAGTTGTTACAGGTCCTATCTCTGTGAATGGGTCTATGTTGTGCTTATACTAATTTCTTAGTTTTCTTTACGTAAATGTTTCAGATTTTCCAATACAGAAATTGGTCCACTCTATCATGAGGGGTTTTATATTCAGTTGGTGTCAATACGTCAATACCGTGCAACTTGATGCAAGATGGTCAATAGTTTCTGGATATTTATCACATAATCTGCGTTTGGGGCTTAGATAATTTTTTCAGCGTTTGTGCTCTAGTTAGCAAACATCTCCTGTGCGGCAAGAATAAAATGTTCGGTTTCAGCTTTTAACCCTGTACTACATAGCCAGTGGTGGGTACGGGGTTTGTTTGGTACGGTCAGATCATTGACTATGAAGAGGTTTCTCTTGCCATCGTTTCTATATCTTGTCAATTGCGTTTGCCTTTGCTTTAATTTTAAGTTCTTTGCCGCTGTAGTAGGTGTAATATGGTTTCTTTGCACTTCTTCACCCACTTGAAATTCCCTTTTGAATTAATTGAATAAAGTTTCTTAGTTTTCTTTACGTAAATGTTTCAGATTTTCCAATGCAGATATTGGCCCATTCTATCATGATGGGTTTTATATTCAGTTGGTGTCAATACCGTGCAACTTGATGCAAGATGGTCAATAGTTTCTGGATATTTATCACAGAATCTGCGTTTTGGGCTAAGATAATGTTTTCAGCGTTTGTGTTTAGTAATTTCTAGTTAAGAAGCATTGGTTCTGTGCATCAAAAATAAACCTTCGGTTTCAGCTTTTAACCCTAGACTATGTAACCACTGATAGGTACGGGGTTTGACTACATCAGCTTTATTGGTACGGATAGAGTACTGACCCTGAAAAGGTTCATCTTGCCATAATTTCTATATCTGGTCGACTGCATTTGCCTTTGCTTTCTTTTTAGGCTCTTTGCTGCTGTAATAGGTGTATAGTTTATTTGCATTTCTTCACCCACTTGAAATTCTCTTTATTACTGAATAAAGTTTCTTATTTCTTTCCTGTTTTTTGCCACTGCCGTTGGTATATTTAACCTTTATTTTGACTTTGTCACCCACTTGAAATTTCCGCTTCAATTTGTTTGCTCATTTTATTACTGAATAAAATCTCTTATTTCTTTCATGTTCGTTGCCACGTCTGTTTGTGTATTACGGTTTATTTTCTCTTCTTCACCCAATTGAATTTCCGTTTTTAATTCTTTTTCTTCTTTTATTACTGAATATAATTCTTTATTTCTTTCATGTTCGTTGCCACTGCTGTTTGTGTATTACGGTTTGTTTTCACTTCTTCACCCAATTGAATTTCCCTTTTTAATTCTTTGGCTTCTTTTATTGCTGAATATAATTCTTTATTTCTTTCATGTTCGTTGCCAATACTGTTGGTGTATTACGGTTTATTTTCACTTCTTCACCCAATTGAATTTCCCTTTTTAATTCTTTGGCTTCTTTTATTACTGAATATAATTCTTTATTTCTTTCATGTTCGTTGCCACGTCTGTTGGTGTATTACGGTTTATTTTCACTTCTTCACCCAATTGAATTTCCCTTTTTAATTCTTTGGCTTCTTTTATTACTGAATATAATTCTTTATTTCTTTCATGTTCGTTGCCAATACTGTTGGTGTATTACGGTTTATTTTCACTTCTTCACCCAATTGAATTTCCCTTTTTAATTCTTTGGCTTCTTTTATTACTGAATATAATTCTTTATTTCTTTCATGTTCGTTGCCACGTCTGTTGGTGTATTACGGTTTATTTTCACTTCTTCACCCAATTGAATTTCCCTTTTTAATTCTTTGGCTTCTTTTATTACTGAATATAATTCTTTATTTCTTTCATGTTCGTTGCCAATACTGTTGGTGTATTACGGTTTATTTTCACTTCTTCACCCAATTGAATTTCCCTTTTTAATTCTTTGGCTTCTTTTATTACTGAATATAATTCTTTATTTCTTTCATGTTCGTTGCCACGTCTGTTGGTGTATTACGGTTTATTTTCACTTCTTCACCCAATTGAATTTCCCTTTTTAATTCTTTGGCTTCTTTTATTACTGAATATAATTCTTTATTTCTTTCATGTTCGTTGCCAATACTGTTGGTGTATTACGGTTTATTTTTCACTTCTTCACCCAATTGAATTTCCCTTTTTAATTCTTTGGCTTCTTTTATTACTGAATATAATTCTTTATTTCTTTCATGTTCGTTGCCACGTCTGTTGGTGTATTACGGTTTATTTTCACTTCTTCACCCAATTGAATTTCCCTTTTTAATTCTTTGGCTTCTTTTATTACTGAATATAATTCTTTATTTCTTTCATGTCCTTTGCCACGTCTGTTGGTGTATTACGGTTTATTTTCACTTCTTCACCCAATTGAATTTCTCTTTTTAATTCTTTGGCTTCTTTTATTACTGAATATAATTCTTTATTTCTTTCATGTTCGTTGCCACTGCTGTTTGTGTATTACGGCATATTTTCACTTCTTCACCCAATTGAATTTCCCTTTTTAATTCTTTGGCTTCTTTTATTACTGAATATAATTCTTTATTTCTTTCATGTTCTTTGCCACGGCTGTTTGTGTATTACGGTTTATTTTCACTTCTTCACCCAATTGAATTTCCCTTTTTAATTCTTTGGCTTCTTTTATTACTGAATATAATTCTTTATTTCTTTCATGTCCTTTGCCACGTCTGTTGGTGTATTACGGCATATTTTCACTTCTTCACCCAATTGAATTTCCCTTTTTAATTCTTTGGCTTCTTTTATTACTGAATATAATTCTTTATTTCTGTCATGTTCTTTACCACGTCTGTTGGTGTATTACGGTTTATTTTCACTTCTTCACCCAATTGAATTTCCCTTTTTAATTCTTTGGCTTCTTTTATTACTGAATATAATTCTTTATTTCTTTCATGTCCTTTGCCACGTCTGTTTGTGTATTACGGTTTATTTTCACTTCTTCACCCAATTGAATTTCCCTTTTTAATTCTTTGGCTTCTTTTATTACTGAATATAATTCTTTATTTCTTTCATGTTCGTTGCCACTGCTGTTTGTGTATTACGGCATATTTTCACTTCTTCACCCAATTGAATTTCCCTTTTTAATTATTTGGCTTCTTTTATTACTGAATATAATTCTTTATTTCTTTCATGTTCTTTGCCACGGCTGTTTGTGTATTACGGTTTATTTTCACTTCTTCACCCAATTGAATTTCCCTTTTTAATTCTTTGGCTTCTTTTATTACTGAATATAATTCTTTATTTCTTTCATGTTCGTTGCCAATACTGTTGGTGTATTACGGTTTATTTTCACTTCTTCACCCAATTGAATTTCCCTTTTTAATTCTTTGGCTTCTTTTATTACTGAATATAATTCTTTATTTCTTTCATGTTCGTTGCCAATACTGTTGGTGTATTACGGTTTATTTTCACTTCTTCACCCAATTGAATTTCCCTTTTTAATTCTTTGGCTTCTTTTATTACTGAATATAATTCTTTATTTCTTTCATGTTCGTTGCCACGTCTGTTGGTGTATTACGGTTTATTTTCACTTCTTCACCCAATTGAATTTCCCTTTTTAATTCTTTGGCTTCTTTTATTACTGAATATAATTCTTTATTTCTTTCATGTTTGATACACTCATAGACAAAGACATAAGACACGATATTCAGAAGTTTCAAAGTTGCAGTTCTTACAATAGTGCAGAAAATCGATAATATATATATATATATATATATATATATAAGGCAAGATGACCATGGATTAGTTTTAAAGCTTTCATTACACCCGAGCAAAGCCGGACTATACTGCTAGTGTAACATAATGTAATATACCCTTTATGTGTGAGCATGTGTGTGATATGGCGTGCATTTTTTTTCCAAAAGTACTTGAGACGTTTTTTCATGAACTTAGACCGATAGTAATGTTTCTTTAAATCTTTCACTTGCTTCTTTCATCTTGATGTCTCAGAATAACACAATTTAAATATTTCTTAATATAAACAAAAAGGAATTGGCGAAGCACGAAAAGGAAGAATCTGGAATTT
The DNA here is from genome assembly GCA_037127315.1 of Ascarosepion bandense. Taxonomy (NCBI): domain Eukaryota; kingdom Metazoa; phylum Mollusca; class Cephalopoda; order Sepiida; family Sepiidae; genus Ascarosepion; species Ascarosepion bandense. The sequence goes on from JBBBDQ010001147.1 coordinate 1,955,929, forward strand.
TAATTTCGGTATTTTTCACACCCTTTTTGGGATATGAAAAGAAAAAAAAATACTTCTGGTGAAATATTAAGGACGGAGAATATTCCCGTCTATTCCATGTCCCCCGAAGGAGAAAATATGACGTCAATAGAATTGGAGTAGATAGACTAAACTATCGCCCGGTTCACACTCCACCCACGTCTATTGAACAGGTGAAGAGGCTCATCCCTTGTTTCCTGTTTAGGATGTGGTTTCCGGTTTTTCTCTTTTCCAACCTTTTCACTCTTACGTAGCCCCCTGCGCATCAGTGGCGTTTTCGCCTTGCTTGGGGTGATATGATTAAAAAAAAAAAAAAATGTTCTTTGCCACGGCTGTTTGTGTATTAATGGAATATTTGCATTTCTTCACCCACTAGAAATTCCCTTTTTAATTCTTTGGCTTATTTTATTACTGAATATAATTCCTTGTCGCCTGCAGCACTTTTCACTTGGTGGCGGGCGGGCTGGTTAGGTACTGACAGAGTACTGACCCTGAAAAAGTTCATCTTGCTATAACTTCTATATCTGGTCGATTGCATTTGCCGCTGTAATAGTTCATTTGCATTCCTTCACCCACTAGACATTCTAAACTAGCTTATTGTTGCATAAAAGAAGATTTATTCATCAAACTATCAATGAGAAATTCAAAGATGTATGGATTTCATGATCGATTTCATACGCTTTCTTCATTATGCTAACCACCTGTGACACGGCACATGTCAAAATCGGTCGTCCAGCTCCCGCCAAACACTGCAGCATGTCTTGGATCTCCTGTAGTTATTGCATTTTTAGCGAATTCTCTCACAAGTGCACATACTGTAAATATTTGAGATCATTTAAATAAGAATTGATCAAACTGGAAACTTTTCAAATCGATCCGAGTGCTCTAAGTACAACTGGTATTATTGATCTCTCCTCATGCGCCGCATTTTTCGATTTCCACTTCAAGTTCCTTGTATTTTTATAGTTTTTTTTGAAGATCTTCAAAGATACATTAAAATCTGCAGGCATTGCCATGTCAATAAGAAAGCAAATTCTGTCCTTGTGGTCTTTGATCACGTTGTCTGGGCGATTAGATTTAAATTGTTCTGTCTGTATGCATTGTAAACTAAAGTCAAATAAAACTGTCACAAACCCTATCTCTGTAACCGATTCTGGGTGATGTTCCCACCAGTGTCCTGCCGTTACCTTCCTGTAAATCTTGCATATTTTCCAGAGCAGATATTGGCCTGTCACAGCTCACTGATCCCACTTGTGATGATTTTAAACGAAAGGGCGATGTTGACCTCGCATGCAAGCAAACATTAGCAGCCGGTAGACGTTACTCACAATCATTAGCATCACATTCGACGAAATTGACTCTACTTGGCCCGGGAAGTAGTGGCCTGAGCGTAAGCGTTCAGGTTCTTCACGTTAAAAACTGACCTTGTGTCACAACGCTCTCCAGTCGGGGAGTAGGGTAAATCCCGGATCAAAGGGTAGTATCTGTTCTCAGATACTCACTTCCTGCTCGCCTGCGGCACTCGTCACTTGGTGGCGTGCGGGCTGGTTTGGTAAGGATAGAGTATTGATTATGAAGTAGATTATTTTACCATCGCCTCTATATCTGGTCGATTGCATTTGCGTTTGCTTTCTAAGTTCTTTGCCGCTGTAATAGGTGAACTAGTGTTTGAATTCCAGTCGAGTTCGTTACATTCGCTTATGCACAAATACTATTAGAAAATGCATAAATCCATATCTGACACCTAGCTATGGGCTAAATAGTAAGCCATGTATCATGAAAATTCATTTTCCTCAAAGATTTGTTCATGCGATATTCCCACGCAAAAATTATTATTCTCACAATCCAAAATTTGTTTTTGCTTTAAATAACCCTCAAAGGGTTCATAAGCCGTCAAAAACCAAACCAATCAATTAATTCTGGTCATAACCATTTGTTTGCTTGTTGATATGTGCATCCGTTCCGAGACATCTGGTTTTTTTTTTCACATGTTGTGAAACAACGTTTTGACTCATCATTGTATAAGTGCATGATACACCCAATATATAGAGTACTGTGCAAAAGTATTAGGACAAGAACTATTTTATCCTTTATGAGTCATCAAAATAATTGCGACAATTTACCAATCGCACCTAGTATATATACAGTACTGTGCAAAAGTATTAGGACAAGAACTATTTTATCTTTTATGAGGCATATTGACAGAAAATAAACAATTAAAGTAATTTGATTTGATTTACTCAACAAATGCTTTTACCAATCGCACCTAATATATATATATATATATATATATATATATATGTATATATACACCAAGTATTGTTGGAATAGTATTCCTTGTCAAAAGAAACACTATTTTTAAGAAAGTTCTCAATACAAAAGTAGAGCTAATAATATTATTTATTCATAAATTATAACATGGCTATATTACAATATCACTACAAAAGTAGCCATAAAAGTGTTGAAACAAAATGGCTACTTTTGTAGTGATATTGTAACATGTCCATGTCATAATTTATGAATAAATAATATATATATATATATATATATATATATATAGTACTGTGCAGAAATATTAGGACAAGAACTATTTTATCTTTCATGAGGCAAATTGGCAGAAAATAAAAAAATTAATTAAAGTAATTTTATTTGACCTACTCAACAAATGCTTTAACAAGAAAAATACTTAAATAGATTTAGTATTTAGTATAATAGCCTTTTACTTTGATCACAGCCTTCATTCTGTCAGGCATTGACACCATTAGAGACATTGAAGAAGCTTGTGATGGCAATGCCTGACAGAATGAAGGCTGTGATCAAAGCAAAAGGCTATTATACTAAATATTAAATTCATTTTGTAACAAGTATTTTTTTCTTGTGAAAGCATTTGTTGAGTAAATTAAATAAAATTACTCTATTATTTTCTTTCAATATGCCTCATAAAAGATGAACCAGTTCTTGTCCTAATACTTTTGCACGGTACTATATATATATATATATATATATATATATATATATTAGAGAAAATTTTCAAAATTCAAAGGTGTCGGATGTACATTTCGACATAGGATCTCTATTAGAGATTCAACGTCACGTCAGCGACATTGTTTTTTCCAAATGGCGAAGGCCCTGGGGTAGAGTGTAGATGGGGTTTTAGGTTAACAACGGTCACAAAGTAGAAAAGGACGGAACTGGTAGTCGCGGGTGTACATTTCGACATAGGATCTCTAATAGAGTTATATATATATATATATATATATATATATATATATATATATAACTTTGGATATAAATAGTCTGTCATTCAAAGAATGATTCGAAGAATTGCAAGCGACAGTAATCAATGCCTGCTAAAGTGCATAGACAATGTTCGCGAGATACATAGCAGGGCCAACTACTTGAGAAGCCATGGAATGCAACGACGTGAAAAGAAACAAGGGCCATGACATCATTTTCGGGCTTTTTTGTTGTGTGATGAATTGCCTTGCGAAAGGAAGACAATTAAAAATCCATCTGTACATTCGAATTCTGCAAATGCAACGAGCAGCAGATATTTTATTTTGCGAGGTTCTCAGTCACATTCAGGGAGCAGCCAGTTGGGAAGGAATTTATTTGCACTGCTTTGCGAGAACACCACCTGCACAAATAGAGATTAAGTTATTTATGAAAGGGAGTCGGCATTGTAATTTTTACAGATAGATAGATATGAACAGACTGAGATAGATAGATAGATAGATATGAACAGACTGAGATAGATAGATAGATAGATAGATATGAACAGACTGAGATAGATAGATAGATAGATATGAACAGACTGAGATAGATAGATAGATAGATAGATATGAACAGACTGAGATAGATAGATAGATAGATATGAACAGACTGAGATAGATAGATAGATAGATATGAACAGACTGAGATAGATAGATAGATATGAACAGACTGAGATAGATAGATAGATAGATATGAACAGACTGAGATAGATAGATAGATAGATATGAACAGACTGAGATAGATAGTCTGTTCATATCTATCTATCTATCTATCTATCTCAGTCTGTTCATATCTATCTATCTATCTGAGATAGATAGATAGATAGATAGATATGAACAGACTGAGATAGATAGATAGATAGATAGATATGAACAGACTGAGATAGATAGATAGATAGATAGATATGAACAGACTGAGATAGATAGATAGATAGATATGAACAGACTGAGATAGATAGATAGATAGATAGATATGAACAGACTGAGATAGATAGATAGATAGATAGATATGAACAGACTGAGATAGATAGATATAGATAGATATGAACAGACTGAGATAGATAGATAGATAGATAGATATGAACAGACTGAGATAGATAGATAGATAGATAGATATGAACAGACTGAGATAGATAGATAGATAGATAGATATGAACAGACTGAGATAGATAGATAGATAGATAGATATGAACAGACTGAGATAGATAGATAGATAGATATGAACAGACTGAGATAGATAGATAGATAGATATGAACAGACTGAGATAGATAGATAGATAGATAGCGAGACTGAGATAGATAGATAGATAGATATGAACAGACTGAGATAGATAGATAGATATGAACAGATCGAGATAGATAGATAGATAGATATGAACAGACTGAGATAGATAGATAGATAGATATGAACAGACGGAGATAGATAGATAGATAGATATGAACAGACTGAGATAGATAGATAGATAGATATGAACAGACTGAGATAGATAGATAGATAGATATGAACAGACTGAGATAGATAGATAGATAGATAGATATGAACAGACGGAGATAGATAGATAGATAGATATGAACAGACTGAGATAGATAGATAGATAGATAGATATGAACAGACTGAGATAGATAGATAGATAGATAGATATGAACAGACTGAGATAGATAGATAGATAGATAGATATGAACAGACTGAGATAGATAGATAGATAGATAGATATGAACAGACTGAGATAGATAGATAGATAGATAGATATGAACAATTGAGATAGATAGATAGATAGATAGATATGAACAGACTGAGATAGATAGATAGATAGATAGATATGGAACAGACTGAGATAGATAGATAGATAGATAGATATGAACAGACTGAGATAGATAGATAGATAGATAGATAAGTGAACAGACTGAGTAGATAGATAGATAGATAGATATGAACAGACTGAGATAGATAGATAGATAGATAGATATGAACAGACTGAGATAGATAGATAGATAGATAGATATGAACAGACTGAGATAGATAGATAGATAGATAGATATGAACAGACTGAGATAGATAGATAGATAGATAGATATGAATGACTGAGATAGATAGATAGATAGATAGATATGAACAGACTGAGATAGATAGATAGATAGATAGATAGATATGAACAGACTGAGATAGATAGATAGATAGATAGATATGAATGACTGAGATAGATAGATAGATAGATAGATATGAACAGACTGAGATAGATAGATAGATAGATAGATATGAACAGACTGAGATAGATAGATAGATAGATAGATATGAACAGACTGAGATAGATAGATAGATAGATAGATATGAACAGACTGAGATAGATAGATAGATAGATAGATATGAACAGACTGAGATAGATAGATAGATAGATAGAGAGAGAGAGAGAGACAGACAGAGAGAGAGAGATAGATAGATAGATAGATATGAACAGACTGAGATAGATAGATAGATAGATATGAACAGACGGAGATAGATAGATAGATAGATAGATATGAACAGACTGAGATAGATAGATAGATAGATAGATATGAACAGACTGAGATAGATAGATAGATAGATAGATATGAACAGACTGAGATAGATAGATAGATAGATAAGGAACAGACTGAGATAGATAGATAGATAGATAGATATGAACAGACTGAGATAGATAGATAGATAGATAGATATGAACAGACTGAGATAGATAGATAGATAGATAGATATGAACAGACTGAGATAGATAGATAGATAGATATGAACAGACTGAGATAGATAGATAGATAGATATGAACAGACTGAGATAGATAGATAGATAGATATGAACAGACTGAGATAGATAGATAGATAGATATGAACAGACTGAGGATAGATAGATAGATAGATATGAACAGACTGAGATAGATTGATAGATAGATATGAACAGACTGAGATAGATAGATAGATAGATATGAACAGACTGAGATAGATAGATAGATAGATATGAACAGACTGAGATAGATAGATAGATAGATATGAACAGACTGAGATAGATAGATAGATAGATATGAACAGACTGAGATAGATAGATAGATATGAACAGACTGAGATAGATAGATAGATAGATATGAACAGACTGAGATAGATAGATAGATAGATATGAACAGACTGAGATAGATAGATAGATAGATATGAACAGACTGAGATAGATTGATAGATAGATAGATATGAACAGACTGAGATAGATAGATAGATAGATAGATATGAACAGACTGGAGATAGATAGATAGATAGATAGATATGAACAGACTGAGATAGATAGATAGATAGATATGAACAGACTGAGATAGATAGATAGATAGATATGAACAGACTGAGATAGATAGATAGATAGATAGATATGAACAGACTGAGATAGATAGATAGATAGATAGATATGAATAGACTGAGATAGATAGATAGATAGATAGATATGAATGAATGGATAGATAGATAGATAGATAGATATGAACAGACTGAGATAGATAGATAGATAGATAGATAGAAACAGACTGAGATAGATAGATAGATAGATATGAACAGACTGAGATAGATAGATAGATAGATAGATATGAACAGACTGAGATAGATAGATAGATAGATAGATATGAACAGACTGAGATAGATAGATAGATAGATAGATATGAACAGACTGAGATAGATAGATAGATAGATAGATATGAACAGACTGAGATAGATAGATAGATAGATAGATATGAACAGACTGAGATAGATAGATAGATAGATAGATATGAACAGACTGAGATAGATAGATAGATAGATAGATATGAACAGACTGAGATAGATAGATAGATAGATAGATATGAACAGACTGAGATAGATAGATAGATAGATAGATATGAACAGACTGAGATAGATAGATAGATAGATAGATATGAACAGACTGAGATAGATAGATATGAACAGACTGAGATAGATAGATATGAAACAGACTGAGATAGATAGATAGATATGAACAGACTGAGATAGATAGATAGATATGAACAGACTGAGATAGATAGATAGATATGAACAGACTGAGATAGATAGATAGATATGAACAGACTGAGATAGATAGATAGATATGAACAGACTGAGATAGATAGATAGATATGAACAGACTGAGATAGATAGATAGATATGAACAGACTGAGATAGATAGATAGATATGAACAGACTGAGATAGATAGATAGATATGAACAGACTGAGATAGATAGATAGATATGAACAGACTGAGATAGATAGATAGATAGATATGAACAGACTGAGATAGATAGATAGATAGATATGAACAGACTGAGATAGATAGATAGATAGATGGAACAGACTGAGATAGATAGATAGATAGATATGAACAGACTGAGATAGATAGATAGATAGATATGAACAGACTGAGATAGATAGATAGATAGATATGAACAGACTGAGATAGATAGATAGATAGATATGAACAGACTGAGATAGATAGATAGATAGATAGAAACAGACTGAGATAGATAGATAGATAGATATGTGTGAACAGACTGAGATAGATAGATAGATAGATATGAACAGACTGAGATAGATAGATAGATAGATATGAACAGACTGAGTGATAGATAGATAGATAGATATGAACAGACTGAGATAGATAGATAGATAGATATGAACAGACTGAGATAGATAGATAGATAGATATGAACAGACTGATAGATAGATAGATAGATATGAACAGACTGAGATAGATAGATAGATAGATATGAACAGACTGAGATAGATAGATAGATAGATATGAACAGACTGAGATAGATAGATAGATAGATATGAACAGACTGAGATAGATAGATAGATAGATATGAACAGACTGAGATAGATAGATAGATAGATATGAACAGACTGAGATAGATAGATAGATAGATATGAACAGACTGAGATAGATAGATAGATAGATATGAACAGACTGAGATAGATAGATAGATAGATATGAACAGACTGAGATAGATAGATAGATAGATATGAACAGACTGAGATAGATAGATAGATAGATATGAACAGACTGAGATAGATAGATAGATAGATATGAACAGACTGAGATAGATAGATAGATAGATATGAACAGACTGAGATAGATAGATAGATAGATATGAACAGACTGAGATAGATAGATAGATAGATATGAACAGACTGAGATAGATAGATAGATAGATATGAACAGACTGAGATAGATAGATAGATAGATATGAACAGACTGAGATAGATAGATAGATAGATATGAATGACTGAGATAGATAGATAGATAGATATGAACAGACTGAGATAGATAGATAGATAGATATGAACAGACTGAGATAGATAGATAGATAGATATGAACAGACTGAGATAGATAGATAGATAGATATGAACAGACTGAGATAGATAGATAGATAGATATGAACAGATTGAGATAGATAGATAGATAGATATGAACAGACTGAGATAGATAGATAGATAGATATGAACAGACTGAGATAGATAGATAGATAGATATGAACAGACTGGATAGATAGATAGATAGATATGAACAGACTGAGATAGATAGATAGATAGATATGAACAGACTGAGATAGATAGATAGATAGATATGAACAGACTGAGATAGATAGATAGATAGATATGAACAGACTGAGATAGATAGATAGATAGATATGAACAGACTGAGATAGATAGATAGATAGATATGAACAGACTGAGATAGATAGATAGATAGATAGATGAACAGACTGAGATAGATAGATAGATAGATATGAACAGACTGAGATAGATAGATAGATAGATATGAACAGACTGAGATAGATAGATAGATAGATATGAACAGACTGAGATAGATAGATAGATAGATATGAACAGACTGAGATAGATAGATAGATAGATATGAACAGACTGAGATAGATAGATAGATAGATATGAACAGACTGAGATAGATAGATAGATAGATATGAACAGACTGAGATAGATAGATAGATAGATATGAACAGACTGAGATAGATAGATAGATATGAACAGACTGAGATAGATAGATAGATAGATATGAACAGACTGAGATAGATAGATAGATAGATATGAACAGACTGAGATAGATAGATAGATAGATATGAACAGACTGAGATAGATAGATAGATAGATATGAACAGACTGAGATAGATAGATAGATAGATATGAATGAAGACTGAGATAGATAGATAGATAGATATGAACAGACTGAGATAGATAGATAGATAGATATGAACAGACTGAGATAGATAGATAGATAGATATGAACAGACTGAGATAGATAGATAGATAGATAGATATGAAACAGACTGAGATAGATAGATAGATAGATAGATATGAACAGACTGAGATAGATAGATAGATAGATAGATATGAACAGACTGAGATAGATAGATAGATAGATATGAACAGACTGAGATAGATAGATAGATAGATAGATATGAACAGACTGAGATAGATAGATAGATAGATAGATATGAACAGACTGAGATAGATAGATAGATAGATAGATAGATATGAACAGACTGAGATAGATAGATAGATAGATAGATAGATAAGAAACAGACTGAGATAGATAGATAGATAGATAGATATGAACAGACTGAGATAGATAGATAGATAGATAGATAGATATGAACAGACAGATAGATAGATAGATAGATAGATAGATATGAACAGACTGAGATAGATAGATAGATAGATAGATAGATATGAACAGACTGAGATAGATAGATAGATAGATAGATATGAACAGACTGAGATAGATAGATAGATAGATAGATAGATATGAACAGACTGAGATAGATAGATAGATAGATAGATAGATATGAACAGACTGAGATAGATAGATAGATAGATAGATAGATATGAACAGACTGAGATAGATAGATAGATAGATAGATAGATATGAACAGACTGAGATAGATAGATAGATAGATAGATATGAACAGACTGAGATAGATAGATAGATAGATAGATAGATATGAACAGACTGAGATAGATAGATAGATAGATAGATAGATATGAACAGACTGAGATAGATAGATAGATAGATAGATAGATATGAACAGACTGAGATAGATAGATAGATAGATAGATAGATATGAACAGACTGAGATAGATAGATAGATAGATAGATAGATATGAACAGACTGAGATAGATAGATAGATAGATAGATAGATATGAACAGACTGAGATAGATAGATAGATAGATAGATATGAACAGACTGAGATAGATAGATAGATAGATAGATAGATATGAACAGACTGAGATAGATAGATAGATAGATAGATAGATAGATATGAAAACAGACTGAGATAGATAGATAGATAGATAGATAGATAGATATGAACAGACTGAGATAGATAGATAGATAGATAGATAGATATGAACAGACTGAGATAGATAGATAGATAGATAGATAGATAGATATGAACAGACTGAGATAGATAGATAGATAGATAGATAGATATGAACAGACTGAGATAGATAGATAGATAGATAGATAGATATGAACAGACTGAGATAGATAGATAGATAGATAGATATGAACAGACTGAGATAGATAGATAGATAGATAGATATGAACAGACTGAGATAGATAGATAGATAGATAGATAGATATGAACAGACTGAGATAGATAGATAGATAGATAGATAGATATGAACAGACTGAGATAGATAGATAGATAGATAGATAGATATGAACAGACTGAGATAGATAGATAGATAGATAGATAGATATGAACAGACTGAGATAGATAGATAGATAGATAGATATGAACAGACTGAGATAGATAGATAGATAGATAGATATATGAACAGACTGAGATAGATAGATAGATAGATATGAACAGACTGAGATAGATAGATAGATAGATATGAACAGACTGAGATAGATAGATAGATAGATAGATATGAACAGACTGAGATAGATAGATAGATAGATAGATATGAACAGACTGAGATAGATAGATAGATAGATAGATAGATATGAAACAGATCGAGATAGATAGATAGATAGATATGAACAGACTGAGATAGATAGATAGATAGATATGAACAGACTGAGATAGATAGATAGATAGATATGAACAGACTGAGATAGATAGATAGATAGATATGAACAGACTGAGATAGATAGATAGATATGAACAGACTGAGATAGATAGATAGATATGAACAGACTGAGATAGATAGATAGATATGAACAGACTGAGATAGATAGATAGATATGAACAGACTGAGATAGGTAGACATGAACAGAATTAAGTATGATTTTAAATTTTATTTCGATGCCTCACGAAAGATAAAATAGTTCTTGTCCTCATATTTTTGCATAATACTGCATATAATATATTTTGCAAGAAAGTGACAGAACACGTACATTTAAAAACACAGTTCAAACATTTACTTTTATAAAGAGTGCTCGATACAGAGTACAGCTTTATATTGTAATAGTTGTTACAATGGTTTATAAAAGCATAGTATCGCTACACAAAAATTATTTTTGTGTAGTGATACTATGCTTTTATAAACCATTGTAACAACTATTACAATATCTCTCTCTCTTTTTCTCTCTCTCTCTCTCTCTCTCTCTTTCTATATATATATATATATATTGAAGATATTTTTACAGGTAAAAATTTTAAATAATGAAATGAAAGTGTAGTTTCATGTTACACAACATTTTAAAAGTGAAGCAACCAGTTTCGCTCCTGCTCTTCAGACCTGTACGGGAGATTTAAACTTAGATTTAAAAAAAAAGAAATATGTAATGAAGAAAGGAGGGGAATGAATCCAAAGAGATAGAGACTAATAATAGCGAGCCACAACAAACATTCCCGCTGTTTACACAGGGAAGGTTTTCGGAATCCGATATAAAGAGCCTCCAGCACCCTTAGATGAAATACAGAGTGCAACGGGAACACAACAGTGAACCAGTCAGCACTAAAGTTAGCAGCACACTTTCTGTTATTTAATAGTTATTTGTCACAAATCGGGGAAGCTCATTACGAGGCAAGGTGTGATTCTTGATCTTAGTGGGGACATGTTGCTTAATTTTCATGTCCAGGCGCTTAGTAGTTCTTTTTTTGTAGTCTGTACCGCAACTACAATTATATTTATAAATAATAGAACTAATTGGATGGATGGGGGAGAGCATCCTTGCACCCAGAATATAACATAGGCTGGTTTTGAAAAACTATACGTACCTCAGCCGAGAAAAAACAACGACGGGTATTAGATGAACTCCGTCTAGCTATGCTTTCACACTTGGATTTTATCCAGGGAAGTCTAAGATAAACAGGGCACTTTTTAACAGACAAAGTTTAACCTTTCTGAATTCCAAAATCTTGTTATGGATGACCGAATGAACAGTATCAGGGGATACTCTACATTGCATAAGGTTTCCTTCACAAAATTAATTTCATCATGCAGGAAAGACTCTGAACATATTATTAATGCCCTATGAACTAGGGTTCTAATCATGTTTATCTTACGTTTTGGGGGACAGAAGGAATGAAACGCGTATATAACCCCACATATATTGTTTTCCTGTCAGCTGAAGTAAGAAACGTTGTAGGTGTCCGATGTACTAGGATATCCCAAAAGTCTAGTTGAGAATTTGATTCTTTTTCAACCGTAAACCTCAAATATCATTAGGAAAAGAGAGAAACTGATCAGCCTCAAATTCATTATTAAATAAACAAAAAGTGTCGTCCACATATCGATAATACAGTTGAAGACGAAGTGCACTACGACGTAATATTGACAAATGCTGGACCCAAAGGGGAGCCCATAGCAAAGCCCGTCAATCTGCGATATATAGTATTATTGAGACTAAATTCGACAGACGACGTAGCAAATCTCATCAACTCCACAAATACAAATTCAGGGATAGGTGGAGACAAAGAACTACGATAAAGCAAATCGCAGCAAATATCAATTGTTTCCAAAAGAGGAACACAAGGGCATCACGAACAAACATCAAAGGATACATGAACTTTTTTTTTAATCATATCACCCCGAGCTAGGCGGTAACGCCACTGATGTGCAGGGGGCTACGTAAGAGTGAAAAGATTAGAAGAGAGAAAGCCGGAAACCACATCCTAAACGGGGAACAAGGGATAAGCCTCTTCACCTGTTCAATAGACGTGGGTGGAATGTGAACCGGGCGATAGTTTAGTCTATCTACTCCAATTGAAAATAAAAAACAAAAGAGTGAAAAGAATGGAAAAGAGAAAGCCGGAAACCACATCCTAAACAGGGAACAAGGGATGAACCTCTACACCTGTTCAATAAACATGGGTGGAGTGTGAACCGGGCGATAGTTTAGTCTATCTTACCTGAAGAAGACAAATTTCGGATGCGGTCAACAAAGGAAAACGAATCATTTAAACAAAATCTATTTAAGCGCTGTAACATCTGTTCCAAAAGTAATGATAGCCATTTGGCTAACTTTCGTTGGGCTGATCCAACCATTGACAGAACTGGTCTCTTGTGGATTTTTGGAAGCCCATACAAACGGGAACGAATAGACCCGGATGAACAAATTTAGAAATTTCTTGGGAAAGAACTCCGCTTTTTACCAACCTCAAGAGTAATTTTTGAAGTTTTATTTCACTTGGAGTAGTCTCATCACACGTATCAGTAGATCCCAGGTTTGTAAATTTAGAAGTGTCTTCCAAATTTTAAGACATCTTAGCTACAATTTCTGTCCGATTTAAAATAACAAGACCAGCACCTTTATCAGGTCTGGAGATTACTAAATCAAAATTATTCCTCAATGAATTAATCACACGTTGATATTCAGCTTTTCACTTAGATTCAGCTGAAGGAACAAGCAAACATGTGTGCAGAATTATTTAATTGGGCTTTTAAATCACTGACCGCATCACCGGAAATAGGTGAAAGTTTTGCCAAATGAGCGTAAAAGACCTCTAACTCAGAAAAAAAGTTCGCCTTGTCAGGCATAGATGGTGGAATACAAAAATCCAACCCATGAGCAAGAACAAACGATTGAAGCTCATTTAGTTCATGGGAAGACAAACTTTCAAGACTATTTAAATATTGTATCATTGTACTTTCATATCTTTAATGTACCAACATTTTTCACTTAGTTTTATGCTTAATTGACAGTTTGATACACTCACGGACCCAAAGCGTGAATGTTTATTGGGGCTCATTATTAGTCTCTGGCTATATGGATTCATTTTTCCCCTTCTTCACGTATTTCTTTATTTTAATTTAATTTTAAATCTCCCGTAGAGGCCTGAAGAGCGGGAGCGAAACCGGTTGCTTCGCTTTTAAAATGTCGTGTAACATTAAGCTACACATTTTAATTCCATTAATATGCATACACACACACACACACATATATATATATATATATATATATATATATATATATATATATAAACCTGGTTTGAATACAATCAATTTTGATATTTCCAATAACGTACTCAAATGTCTGTAATCAGATCAGGGACCACAACGCCACTATTTTGTCACTGTCTTCGGCCATCCGCCACGTTAGGGATGGACTTATATTTTCAATTCAATTCTCTTTATTGTTAATAACTTAAATGTTCTATGTTTACTGTGTGTTAATATTTACTCTTTGATAATGGCTTATGTGAGCCGAAAGCTTAGACCAGATAAAAAATACAACAAATACTGTGATTTTTTGTTGTCTTTCAACGACATCACCATCAAGTATATCAGACGGTATGAACGGATCCTACACAAAATTAATAGACAAAACTTGTCTATATTATTCAATGAAACCTGTATTAATGAAAAAATGCTGCCAAAATACACACAATTTAAATTTATATATATATATATATATATAGTCATCCGCAGACAGATCTATTTCGCTGTATCACATCAGTACGGTTAGACATCCGACTGCTTTTACCCAGGATTGAAACCCGACCGTCGTCAGTCGGCGATTGTACCTCTGAGCTATGGGCGCTCAGTAGAAGGAGGTAGACTTTTAGCGTGTGATGTATCATACGTCACTAGCTAGAGAGCTCTAATTCATTACTGAATGAACGATGCGTAGATGTCAGAGTAGCTACTGTTTTTCAAAGTCTACCATTCTTCCAGAGTACTCAATAAGGGTGTGAGAGCGTAAATAGTCATCCACAGACAGATCTGTTTCGCTGTATCAGAGTTCATCAGTACTGTTAGACTTCCGATTGCTTTTACCAAGGATTGAAGCCCGACCGAATTGGCGTCAGTAGGCGATTCTACCTCTGAGCTATGGGCAGACTTTTAGCGTGTGATGTATCATATGCCAATAACTAGAGTACTCTAATTCATTACTGAATGAGCGATAGAGAAAGCTATATATATATATATATGTGTGTGTACATGCATTTTGGATTTTGTAAGTCAATGATGTGTACCAAAACGAACAGCCCAACATGCAAATAACAAACAGGAGTTACCGATATCAAACAAGCACAAGTTGAATATCCGGAAAGTTATTTTAACAGAGAGCAGAAAGTGTGATAGTGACATTTAAAGGCGCATTGGGATAACAAAAGATTCCTTCCAAAAGCTAAGCAAAACATCAAGAAACAGAAAAAAATACTGAACATTTATGCATTATCAGTGCTTCTATATGGCTGTGGATGAGGGATAATCTCCTCAAAGATGAAGAGACTTGAAGCAAGGAGATGAGGTTCTACAGAAGGATACTGAGGATACCATAGACCAAACATGTGAACAAAGACAAAATTATAGAAACAATGGAAACGAAAAGTAAATATACTTTAACATCAAGTAGAAGCAGATTAAATTTGTAGGAAACATAATAAGAAAAGAGATTCGAATTTATTACACACAGAACTGATCGAAGCTAAGAGGAACAGAGAAAAACAATGCGTAACCTACCTAGAGAGCTTGGGTAAATAGATTGCCAAGCAAGATTTAGGAGAGATAACAAAAGGATAGAATTTATAAAGAGCTAGAAAGGACAGGAAATTGTGGAAAGTCTACATGCTGAAGAGACATGACACACAGACATAGAAGATTTGTCTATGAAATAACGTTTAGAATAATAGGATAAATATGTATGTGTGTAAAAGACTTATGCAAATATCTAAACTTATTTATAAATGGAACTGTGTCTGTGTGTAGGGGGGTGTATCCGTTACCTATAGACTCCGAAAGGGCTGAACCGATTTTCTTGAAAATTTACACAGCTGTACTATAAGCATCTGCGAGTGTTCTTAGCTAGATTTTGTGTCGAGGTACTCCCGATAAATATCGAAAATCGATAATCGAAAAAATCGGGTTATAGAAGGAGTGGTCCGATTTTAATCAAATTTGATACACTCATAGACAAAGACTGAAGAAACGATATTCAGAAGTTTCAAGGTTGCAGTTCTTACAATAGTGCAGAAAATCGTTAATATATATATATATATATAAAAGGCAAGTTGTTTGTGTATGTGTCTGTTTATCTGCCTGTATGTCTATTTTTTCAGCCCTTTTACTTTAGTTTTTGCTTCGGGTTTGGCTCTAAGTAGGTATAATTGTAGTTCTTAGTCTCAGCCATGATACTATTTACTCAGAGGACTTATTTAGCCTTCAAAATTCAGTTTACGACGAAAAGATTTATTTGATATGAATACCAGGAAATCAAAATTTGACTTACATCCATTCATTTTTCTTTCAGTCTACGGTTTCGCTTTAACTGGAAACAACTATTGCTTTTTAGTCTTTCGTGCCAACGTCCAAAGTGTCTGAGCTCCAGGACCATGGATTAGTTTTAAAGCTTTCGTTACACCCGAGCAATGCCGGGCTATACTGCTAGTTTAAAACTAAAAGTAAATATTTTTTTCAAACCATATTAATTAAACTTGAAATCATAGAATATTCCTCAAATAAAATTTAGAAAAGTGTATTTTATTTTGGAAAGATTTGATTTCAGAAAATTACACTCTAACAGACAGCTAATAATAGATAAAATCAGCGATTTTGTAGCGTCGGGGTGCGTGTAAACTTACAGTTTACATCGGGGAAAGTGTCTTTGCGTGGAATTAATGTAATATTTTCTGTGACCCGACAGAAATATGATTGACATCAAAGGCAGACGTCTTGAAAGGCCATAGCCAGCGAAGATGATTGACAGATGAGCCTAATCATAGATGACACAATTAAGTGAACACCTGAGAAGGAAAAAATGCATGAAAGTTTCAGGTTATATAAGTTCGAGGTTTTTCTGGCCGAAACAAGAACACCGAGAGAACATAGAGGAAACACAGAGAAGAGAGAAAAAAAGACAAGCCCCGCTGGTCAACGACTCCAGATCACTCTTGTTGCTGACAAGACGATCGTTGTTAACTAAGGTATGTAACATATGTCCGGTCTTGAAGAACACGGGTAAACAATCCTCCCATCCCTAGTACAGACTTCTTAGTCTGTTCAGTATACTTTTTGATGCGGTTATCAACAAGTCGAGTGCCTGGATAGAAACGCTGTTTTGTACGACGAGTAGTATGGGTTTCGATTAGCCTGATCCACTGCTGGCGATCTAAGTACCGTTATATACAGAATTATTGCAGTCCTTGACGACACACATGCAGCAAGTACCATTAAATATCTCGAAGGCTTTCGATAGGGCATGACACAAAGGTTTGCTACGCAAGCTCTCTGGCTAGGGAATCTCTGAAAGGGTTTTCTTTACTATAAAATTCTTCCTAACAGGTTGTTACGCAGATATAAAAATACAAAAATGACAACTTCTCCCTTCCACATTAAGTTGAATAATGACAATAGTAGGAACTGACTGACCGACGATGGTCGAAGAAATCAAGACACTGTCACCTGGGAATTAGAAACTAGAGACCCTTTTACCCACGTGATGGCCTAAAGGGAAAAAAAAGATGCAAAGTTGCGGGGAGAGACGAAATGGACGTGAATTTGTTCAGACATAAAATTAGAGCCTTGCTAAAGAGATGGAAAGATACCAGACATACAGACCTTCGGCTTCAATAACTTCAAATGAGAATATTGCCTTCCATTTGAAGTAATAGTCTCTCCGGATATTTACCTTTCTAACTTCAAATACGAGAAAAGTCATATGCAAGAAAGACCATTGTTAAATTATCAATCGGACCTGGATGACATTCGATGGTTAGACCAAGCTGACAAACGTTATCTTTCGGATATTATATTTCTTTGCTTCAAACACAAGTATATCTTTACATGTATTGCATACACCGCATGACACAGAAGACATTCCATTTCTCACTATCAAACGCAACGCGTTTAAATTATATTAGGTTGTCCCAAAAGTTCGTAAACACTTGCGAAATGGGTCGATCTGGTCCAGCACAATCGAGACTAGCGATGGGTTCAAAAAGGGCAAGAGACACCGTCGGTTCCAAAACAAGATCGATTCGGCAAGAAAGTCATGTTGTGCGTTTGGTGGAACATTGAAGGAATCGTGCATTTTGAGTTGGTTCCGAATGGTCGTGCCATCAGTGCCGAACTTTACTGTCAGCAACTTGAGCGGGCCTACGAAAAGTTGAAGCAAAAGTACCCGGCTCTGATCAACCGAAAGCGCGCTTTGATGCAGCAGGACAATGCCAAGCCACACCGCCAGGAAGACCAAAGACAAGTTTGAAGAGCTGGACGGCGTTGAGGTTCTGCCACATCCAGCCTACAGTCCTGACTGTGCTCCATCAGATTACGACCTTTTCCGCTCAATGTAACACTTTCTGAAGGGCCGCCGATTCGACTCGTTTGATAAAGTCGAAGAAGCGTGTCAAGAATTCTTTGATTCAAAGCCGGCTGTATGGTACATTGACCAGATCCGAATGCTCGCAGATCGATGGCAGAAAATCTTGTAAAATGATGGTCTTTATTTTGAAAAATAATTTTTGTTGTTTTTGCGAGTAAAATTTCAATTTTTTGAGTGTTTTCTGGTAACCTTAGATTACTTGGCGAGTAAAATTTCAATTTTTTGCAAGTGTTTACGAACTTGAGACAACCTAATATGTATATAAAAGAACATGTTTCTATTATCTAAAAGGTTGTTTGTCACTTCATTTCGTTGTTGCTGGGTCAGTCTTTTATTTCCTCGCATATTTTTCTACCTGTCGGCGACATCAACAGTATTTATTTATTTTTTAATCATCTCACCCCATGCAAGGCATTCTAGTGCCACTGTTGCGCAGGGGGTTACATAGAGGAAAGTGATGAGAAAAAGAAAAAGGGGTTAGTTATAGGAAATGTCAGGAGGAGGATAATAGCCGGATACCAAGGATGGGGGTGGAGTAGATGAAAAAAGAGCTTGAGAGAATGGATGCGAGTTAGTGTGATAGGAGATGTCTATTGACCTTACATTTAAATTCCTGGAGATTGTAGCTGTCGGGGAAGCAAGTATATGGAAGGGAATTCCACAGGTGGGAAGTGCGTGAAAAGAAGCTGTTAGAGTAGAAATTGCTGTTATATTTTAATATATTACAAACAGAATCTGCGCCAAGCCGGACTATTATTTTTGTTTTCTTTCCGTTACAATGTAAGTCCAAGTCCGAGACTTCACTGAAATTTAAGTTCGCTCCTTTAAGACGTAGTCATGAGCTGGCCAAAGATTCGTAACAAATCAGATCCCTGAAGACATATTTTAACCGCCAATTCTTCCAGGTCTTGGCAGTCAACGCAGGTATTCCCAGGGTCATTCTCGGACCAACCCTCTTTCTGATTGATATCAATGATCAACCTAAGAATAGACTCCGATCATTTGTAAACGTCTATGCCAATGATGTGACGATATACGAGCATATCTCCAAAAGTTTTGACGATCATAAATTGACAGCTAACCTCTCTTCCAATCTAACACTGACTAACTTCCAAGTGGAGACAAAACTGGCTGGTTACATTCAATACCTCTAAAACCAAACTAGTTACATTCCATCACCACCGATCAAGCCCCGAATTATAACCAGTCACGATGAACGGACGTCCCCTCGAGGAGGCCCAGTGCCTTGAGTGGATATTAGGAGTGGATCAGTCAGTTAAGTGCCATACGTGATACACGATTGGGCGATCATGTCTTGAAAGAGACATGACTGACTGGGCAGAAGATTATCCCGCAGTAGGTTGCCATTGCTTTCTGCGGTAGACTGGTTGCCGATCAAGGCTATAGAACCAAATCTGTCCTGTTATTTAACCCATAACTGGAAAAATGGATTAATACCTTTCCCAAGGGTATTTGCGCGTAAGTGAATGCAATGAATTCGGCTGGAATTCGAACTCGGCTCCCCGATTTCTCGTTCCGAGCCGATATCCAATGCACCAGAACGCACATCCTAGGAGTGGATATTAGGCTTTAAACTCACACCCGACCTCAAGTAAAATTTCTATATACGATCCATCGATAAAGATACAAGTAAAATGATCGGCTCCCTGTACCATTCAATATCTGACTACCCATGTTATCCTCTACTTTTATAATAGTTCAAACCAAAAATGGAGTACTATTGCCATATCAGGGTAGAAGCTACCCAGACCTCACTTTTCAGTCTTGAAAGAGTTCAAAAGTGTCTGAGTTCCTGTTGAAGAATTATTTTCCACGCTCCAATCTCTCTCTCACTCACTCACACACACACACAGGTGGGATGTGGCGAGACTCTTACTGCCCTATCGCTACTAGAAAATTGAAAGTCCTCGAACAAACTGCATCACTTGGTTTTACCAGGTATGAACTTCACGGCTCGGACCTGCTATGCCACTTACATAGTAGCAAACTACCCACGCTCCCTCCATATTACATCGGCGAGAAGTACGTTCCACTCTAAAAGCTCGATGGAACAAACACCTGAGACGATGTTTTACCGATCACTGCAGTATCGACATATTCAAGTCTAGAGTCAACCGTCATCTTCCCCTCCTATCCATATAACCTATCCCTAAGCCTAACCCACTACCTCAAGTGGCCCCTGGGTCTTGTACTGGGTGAAAGATATTGTAAAAGAAAAAAAATCGTAATGTTGAATAGTCTCTTAAGGAACCAATTTTAATACCATTTGACGAGGAGATGTCTTAAAGACTAAGCACCGTTTTTACAAGGCAAATAGTGTGTGTGTGTGTGTGTGTGTGTGTGTGTGTGTGTGTGTGTGTGTGTGTGTGTGTGTGTGTGTGTAAGTGCAAAGCTAGTGATAGGGTGGAACAGTGAGGAAAGGAAAGAGAAAGAGAGTTCCCGTAAAAAATTACCAGAAATCTAAAAACGGATTTTCTTCAAGTTACTGTAATGAATCTTTTAACTACAGGCATAAAGTTCGTTTTCCATACAATTTATCTCGGGAATAAAATCGACGGTCCCCGCTGACAGTCTCGTCCCCCAGTTAGGATTGTGAATTCAATACGTATGGTGGGCGTTTCATTATTACGCTGACAGTGGCAGACAGGGAAACACGGTCCGCGTTGGGCTTCATAAAAGTAGTCGGTTCGTGAAAATGGTATTTTGAATTCAATTCTTGGCACGGATATTCATTGTGTATTTCTTCTCGCTGTTTGCATCCTTAAAAATGATGAGAACATTATGCCGCCTTAAGTGAAACCAAAAGTTGCTTTCAAAATCACATGAAGCTTATTAAATGTGATACGCGATTCCTGGAAAGGAATAAAGAGAAAAAAAATGCTTCATACATCTTTCTAATTTCTCGGTGTTTATTGCTCCACCTTCTCGGTTAGAGGATACGTCGTCAATAACACACACACACACACACACACATATATATATATATATATATATATATATATACAAAATAAATAAGGAACCTGACTTAAACTAAGCTATCTCTCCTAAACCAAGGCTATATCTCTAGGGCTACAATGCGGCCAACTAAATCAAAATAAGCTTCCACCCAACATTCACTTAAACATCTTATCACCATAAATAAACCGTTTTCACCATGTAATTTTAATTACAACTTATCACCCGATGAGAAGCGCACATAGCAGCTTCGAAACACGAAAATTTTTGTGTAGTGATACTATGAATTAATAATCGATTGTAACAACCATTACAATATATATATATATATATATATATATTTGAAACACACCTTTGCAAAGATGTTTTTAACTAGCGTCCAGTTGGCAGACAAAAATAAACTGGCTTGTAACTCAATACATGTCCCTTTCTTAACCAAAGTCATAGGCCTACAGAATAGACTTGCACGGATAGCAGAATAGAATCTCCCAGGCTGTTATATAAGTCAACTACCAATTTGTTTTGTTTATATTTTTATTTTTTACTCAGAAATGGAGGTGATTGGGTTTTGATCGTGTTTTGCGGTCATAGTATTCAAATTCGGGTGGGTGGATCAGAGGAAGATAACAGCAGGCTTTTTGTTGAATTCGAAAGCCTGATGTTAAAAATAGTTATTAGTAATCAGGCTCGCGGGGCCGGTCAAAATGCCTTCGCGGGCCGGATCCGCCCCCTCCACCGAGCTGTAGGTTGCCGACCCTTGCTCTAGTCTATGTTTACAACAATGTGATCCGATCTTCTGGCCTGGATTGAGCAATCTATCAAGATCCAAGAGCTTCAGAGAATTATGTGCTTTTCTTTCTTCTCTAAAGCCGATTTTGGCTTATAGTTATACGTTTGGTTTACAGGTCCAGTTTCTAGTTATTTGCACAGTTCTCAGTGGATTGTCTTTTCCCCATTCATGTTTACCTTTTTAATGCTTTCTATTATTATCATTATGGCTACTTTTTTTTTTATTGCTGTCGCCGCTAAATTTTTCTTGTCATCAAAACGGTTTCAATCATTTTCTCAATTGTTGCTGCATTTATTTATTTGTCGCTGCTATTTGTTTACCCCTAACGCCCACGTTCCTCAACCCTTACTATAAATTAATGACATTCCAAACGGCTTTTTCTCCTCAGCTGGAACCCTTTATCTTCAGATTAAAAGCGGCAAATCAACATTCTGGCAAGACACACAGATATAAAAGACAGAAAGCATGTTACCTTGCATGGAGCCCACCCGACCCTTCACCGATTAAATTGCCACCCCGATTGCTAGCATTCCTGACATGCACTCCCCAGCCAGGTGCAGAGAAGAAACCCTGGAAACAGGGGCCTTTTTCTTTTTCTACATGAATATCCTGAACATGTCGGCTTAGCTATAAATGTTAGACTCCAATAACAAACAGCAAGTCGCTCTGTTTTCTTTATTTTCTGTTTTGATTATCTTAAACATACTCCCTCGCTTCTCCTGCCTTTCTCCCCTCTCGCCTCCTCTTCCCTCTCTCCCTCACTCTCATCTCTTTCTCCCCTCTCACTTCCATTCTCACTCTCCCCTTCTCTCACTCACCCTTTGTTTTCCTTCTCTTCTCGTCTCTTATTCTCCCCACTTTTCCCTCTCTCCTCACTTACTATCCCTCTCTATCTCATTCTTCTCTTCTCTCTCTCTCCTTTTGTTTTTCTCATTCTATCCTCTTTCTCTCCCCTCATCTTTCTTCCCTATCCATCTGTCTCTTAAATGCGCCCATACACACACATGCAAACACTATACAATATATTTGAAACATAACTATTTTATTAAAACCTTATTAATTTAAGATTTAAGCTGAATATTTTTTTTTAATCATATGACACCGAGTAAGGCGCTAACGCCACTGATGTGCAGGGGGCTACATAAAAGTGAAAAGATTAGAAAACAGAAAGCCGGAAGCCACATTCTAAACAGGAAACAAGGGATGAGCCTCTACACCTGTTCAATAGACATGGGTGGAGTGTGAACCGGGCGATAGTTTAGTCTATCTACTCCAATTAGTCTGTAATCATAGATATATAATCGCAGAAAGTAATGACAACCTACTGTGGGAAAACCCTCTGCTCAGGCGTCCTGTCTTTTTCAAGACATGATCGCCCAATCGTGTATCACGTACGGGACTTAACTGACTGGCTGATAATCATTTTGGATATGCTATGTATAAAGAAAAATCAAGATAGATTTATTGAGAATCTTCCTCTATTTGTGAGATGAAGAATGCCATATTCACCTCCAATATCTGTCTATATTTCTGAGATGAGCTCTTGTAATTATTTACACGATTTACATTGTTTGGACTGTTGTCCTCATCTTTGTTGCCATATTCACCTTCAATATCTGTCTATATTTCTGAGATGAGCTCTTGTAATTATTTACACGATTTACATTGTTTGGACTGTTGTCCTCATCTTTGTTGCCATATTCACCTTCAATATCTGTCTATATTTCTGAGATGAGCTCTTGTAATTATTTACACGATTTACATTGTTTGGACTGTTGTCCTCATCTTTGTTGCCATATTCACCTTCAATATCTGTCTATATTTCTGAGATGAGCTCTTGTAATTATTTACACGATTTACATTGTTTGGACTGTTGTCCTCATCTTTGTTGCCATATTCACCTCCAATATCTGTCTATATTTCTGAGATGAGCTCTTGTAATTATTTACACGATTTACATTGTTTGGACTGTTGTCCTCATCTTTGTTGCCATATTCACCTTCAATATCTGTCTATATTTCTGAGATGAGCTCTTGTAATTATTTACACGATTTACATTGTTTGGACTGTTGTCCTCATCTTTGTTGCCATATTCACCTCCAATATCTGTCTATATTTCTGAGATGAGCTCTTGTAATTATTTACACGATTTACATTGTTTGGACTGTTGTCCTCATCTTTGTTGCCATATTCACCTTCAATATCTGTCTATATTTCTGAGATGAGCTCTTGTAATTATTTACACGATTTACATTGTTTGGACTGTTGTCCTCATCTTTGTTGCCATATTCACCTTCAATATCTGTCTATATTTCTGAGATGAGCTCTTGTAATTATTTACACTATTTACATTGTTTGGACTGTTGTCCTCATCTTTGTTGCCATATTCACCTTCAATATCTGTCTATATTTCTGAGATCAGGTATTGTAATTATTTACACTATTTACATTGTTCGGACTATTGTCCTCATCTTTGTTGCCATATTCACCTTCAATATCTGTCTATATTTCTGAGATCAGGTATTGTAATTATTTACACTATTTACATTGTTTGGACTGTTGTCCTCATCTTTGTTGCCATATTCACCTTTAATATCTGTCTATATTTCTGAGATGAGGTATTTTAATTATTTGCACTATTTACGTTGTTTGGACTGTTGTCCTCATCTTTTGTGTCCTATTCACGATGTTTCGGTCGTGTTTTCTTGATTATCTTCATCATAAGCTCGGACCTTCTTTAAGTGATATACGTTGGAATTTCCAACCGAACCCTTCATTTCTCCCACCTTTTTTAGATTTTTCAGTTTCAGTTATTTCCTTTTAGTAACTCAACTCTCCAAGCTTTTGTTCGTCTCTGCTGTGTCCAGGTATTGAACTGACAACTCTTTGGATCAAGTCTCTGGATTACTTCTACTAACGTTTTTATCTACCATGTGTCCATGAGGCCATCAGTGTAAGATTTTTTCGGACTTATAATCCAAATGTCTTGTGAACATTTCTTTCTACTCGAGCTCATATTACAATTTGTTGTTATTGTTGTTTTTCTCTAGCACTCTAGTATAACTTGTCCCCATGTTGTATTCATGTCTATGCTTGTCCGGCTTAAGTGATTTTTGTAGCCGAGCATATGTGTTTGTTTCTTAAGTTTTCGTATTTTCCGATGATGTTCTCTGTCTATTATTTCAACCTCGTCACCTCAGTGGGCGGTGATCTCACTTTCGAAAATCAATAATCGAAAAAATCGGGTTATAGAAAGAGTAGTCCGATTTTAATCAAATTTGATACACTCATAGACAAATACATTAGACACGATATTCAGAAGTTTCAAAGTTGCAGTTCTTACAATAGTGCAGAAAATCGATAATATATATATATATATATATATATATATAAAAGGCAAGATGACCATGGATTAGTTTTAAAGCTTTCATTACACCCGAGCAAAGCCGGACTATACTGCTAGTGTAACATAATGTAATATACCCTTTATGTGTGAGCATGTGTGTGATATGGCGTGCATTTTTTTTCCAAGAGTACTTGAGACGTTGTTTCATGAACTTAGACCGATAGTAATGTTTCTTTAAATCTTTCACTTGCTTCTTTCATCTTGACATCTCAGAATAACACAATTTAAATATATTTCTTAATATAAACAAAAAGGAATTGGTGAAGCACGAAAAGGAAGAATCTGGAATTTTAATTTCGGTATTTTTCACACCCTTTTTGGGATATGAAAAGAAAAAAAATTACTTCTGGTGAAATATTAAGAACGGAGAATATTCCCGTCTATTCCATGTCCTCCGAAGGAGAAAAATATGACGTCAATAGAATTGGAGTAGATAGACTAAACTATCGCCCGGTTCACACTCCACCCACGTCTATTGAATAGGTGAAGAGGCTCATCCCTTCTTTCCTGTTTAGGATGTGGCTTCTGGTTTTTCTCTTTTCCAATCTTTTCACTCTTACCTAGCCCCCTGCGCATCAGTGGCGTTTTCGCCTTGCTTGGGGTGATATGATTAAAATATATATATATATATATGGTTAGAAAACATCTGATGTTTTCCTATTTCACTTCGTGTTACGGTTTTACGGTGTTTTACGATCTGTTTTTCCTTTATATTTCTTGCCAAAGCTGCATGGAATGGCGTACACAGATTTCTTAATCTCTTCTCTGGGAGGTCTTACTTGGAAGAGGCATCTATGAGGTGTTGAACCACTTTTGAAAGCCGTTCTGAGGTTATATGCACCACAGATCTTTTGTATTTTGTGGGATAATCCCTTCACGTAGGGTAGGCAGACTGGGGCTGTTTTCTCAATGTTGTTATTCTCTTGTACCCTACTATCTTGATCGTAGCTGTTGTCATGTACCCTGGGTAGTTGTTATGTTGTAGGGTACTGCTTATACTGACCACTTCTTGTTCATATATCTCTCGGTCGCCACTTTTGACTTTTGCTGTATGTCGTAGTCATTCTTTACTCTGTATTCTTGGTGGGAGTTGAAGTTGAAGTATTTATCTGGTGAATGTTGGCTTGTGATATACGGATGTCTTGAAAGCATTCTCTGTTCAAAATATTTGTTAATCTAGCAATGTTAGCTTGTTTTTCTTTTCTTTTTCCATTTTGAATTGTATCGATGTTCTGATTGAGTTTACATTCTTCAGTAGTAATTATACTTTGTTCTTTCATTAATTTTTTTTTACTTCTCTAAATCTTATTTAATAGGAAATGACAGATGAATAGCGCACACAAACTTATACTGAAACTGGCAGTATAGCGCGGCGTTGCTCGGTTGTAATGAAAGCTTTAAAACTAATCCATGGTCCTGGAGCTCAGACTCAGCTTAAAGAATATTTGAAAATAAAATAATTGCGACAATTTACCAATCGCATCTTTATATATATATATATATATATATATATATATATATATACACTAGCAGTATAGCCCGGCGTTGCTCGGGTGTAATGAAAGCTTTAAAACTAATCCAAGGTCCTGGAGCTCAGACTCTTTGGACGTTGACACGAAAGACTAAAAAGCAATAGTTGTTTCCAGTTAAAGCGAAACCGTAGACTGAAAGAAAAATAAATGGATGTAAGTCAAATTTTGATTTCCTGGTATTGATATCAAATAAATTTTTTTCGTCGTAAACTGAATTTTGAAGGCTACATAAGTCCTCTGCGTAAATGGTATCACGGCTTAGACTAAGAACTACAATTATACCTACTTAGAGCCAAACCCGAAGCAAAAACTAAAGTAAAAGGGCTGAAAAAAATGCAGACATACAGGCAGATAAACAGACACACACACAAACATATTGCCTTATATATATATATATATATATATATATATATATATATAAATTATCAATTTTCTGCACTATCGTAAGAAATGCAACCTTGAAACTTCTGGCAATGATTGACGCACTTGTCAATTTTTATTTTTTTATTTTATTTTTTTATTTTATTTTTTTATTTTATTTTAATTTTTTTTTCTCTCGCTCTCTCTCGCTCTCGCTCTCTCTTTCTCTCATAATTTTACTATTATTTAAAAAAGCAAAAACTTCAGGAGAATTAATTTTATTAAAATTTATATTTTTGATTCGCCAGGCTGAGTAAGATTTATTGAATATAGGCCTCCTGGGCGTGTTTTTTTTTTATTTTTTTATTTTTTTTTTAAGTGTTGAGATAAATAATTTCAAACAATTTTCATCATTTAGCAATTTTCATTAAAAATGAATAATAATCATTTAAAAAAAATTAATTTTTCGCTCGATATTTTTTTACATTCCAAAAATGCTAAGAATTATATTTTATTAAGAAAAACGACTAAAATCACTCCAAATTAGACAATTTTTTAATTTTTTTCATTTTCTTTTCTTTCTCCGAGTCAGTGCATATTTTAAGCATCCCCGGGAGAATGTTTAATTCTTTCATTATTTACATTCTCTAGACACATAATATCGAGTGTTCTCGCATAATTTTTGTAGGAAAAAAAATGAATGAAGAACAAATAACACTAAAAATAAAATATTTAAATTTCTTTCTCTTTTTTTTTTTTTAAATCTTTTAAAAAAATAATTTCATGCAATAATGAATACATTCTGAAATTTTCATTAAAACCAAATAATCACCTGATTTTTTAAAGAATTTTGAAACCTAGGCATTTTTCGTTTAAAAATGTCTGTGGTGAATACGAAATACAAATAATTTTTTTCTTCACTGTTTTTAAATTCCTGAACCTGTGCGAAAATTTATTTTGACCAGTAGCAAAAAGGACTGAATCTGGAATAAAGAAAAAAACCAAGGCAAAGTTTTACGGACCTATGTGAAATTTTACTTGGACCAGTGATTTGGGAGCGGCTTATAAACAGAGAAAAAGTAACGAGCCGATGTCAAATCACTTTTTGACATAAATAGGCAGAGAAAGTTGAAGCAGTCAGAATAGATAGAAAAAGACAGAGTTCTACACGTCTGAATAAAGCCGGTGTCAAATTACACGTATCAACGTGTAATTTGACACCGGCTTTATAGATTATCGCCTCTAATGAGATCAAAGGAATTTCAAAGAACTTTATTCAACTCCTAAGCTTAGTACCCTAAAAAATGTCTTTTTATTCATGTTGAATACAAGCGTATAACTTTTATGGGAGAAACGAACTCTCTAAATGTGTTAAGCATTTCGGAATATTACTTCGTGTCCGATGATTTGAAATGAATATTTTCTCTTTTTGAAACTTTATCAAAAGTCAGTTAAGTGCCATACGTGATACACGCTTTGGGCGATCATGTCACGAAAGATTATCCAGCAGTAAGTTGCCATTGCTTTCTGCGGTAGACTGGTTGCCAGCCAAGGCTATAGAATCCAATCTGCCCTATTATTTAACCCATAACTAGAGAGAAAAGACGGATTAATACCTTTCCCTATGGTATTTTTGCGTAAGTGAATGTAAGGAATTCAACTGGATGTGCGTTGTGGTGCTCTCTGATTTCTCGGAACGTCTATTCCCTCCAGTTATGGGTTAAATAACAGGATATATTTGGTTCTGTAGCCTTAGCTGGCAACCACTCGACCGCAGAAAGCAATGGCAATCTACTGCGGGATGATCTCCTGTCCAGTCAGTTATGTCTCTTTCGAGACATGATCGCCCAAGCGTGTATCACGTATGACACTCAAATGACTGACAATATAATAGTTGAAAACATGATTAAGGCTTCTACTAGGCATAAAGTGGGGGGATAAGTATTTAATTGTTATGAACTAATAAACCGATCCCCCACTAATTACTACTTAATAATGTAATACATTTCTTCCCCCTCTACCTGTGTCAGATAACAGGACAGATTGGGTTTTACAGTCTTGGCTGGCAACCAGTCTACCGCAGAAAGCAATGGCAACCTACTGCTGGGTAATCTATATATCTATATATCTATATATATCTATATCTATATATATATATATATATATATATATATATATATTAGTTACACCACATAACAATCGCGTCTTCTTCTTCTTCTTCTTCTTCTATGTGCCCTGTCCCTTCAGGACGTAGGCGATCATGGATCTCCACGTCTCCCTATCCCTTGTGGCTCTTAGTATGTTTGCTCCTGTTGCTCCTGGCAACCCCCGTTCCGTCATCCACCTGATCAGACCCTGCAAATATGTTATCCGCTGCCTTCCTCTGTCTCTCCTTCCTTCTATCTGTCCAGTCAGTATCAGGCTCTCCTTCCTCATTGCATGTCCCAGGAACTTCAGTTGTCTCTTCCTGATGCTCAGCATCAATTTCCTTTTTGTTGCCATTCTTTCTAACACTTCGTCGTTGCTTGTATGCTCAGTCCATGATATCCGTAGCATCCTTCTGTAGAACCACATTTCGGCCGCTTCCAGTTTTGTCCTCATTTTCGATGATATTGTCCAGCATCCACAGCCGTATTGAAGAACTGACATCACGTAGCAGTCTAGCACTCTTTTCATCGCGTCACCGATATCTAAAGAACCGAAGGACCAATTATCACTCGATAATTATGAAAACACACAAGTGTGGCTTAGGAGTCTAGCATCTAAAGCTGCTGGAGTAAAAAAGTTGACGGATTTAAAATCAGCTGGAGGAGAAAATAGATACCAGATCTCTTTCGAGTTTGAATTTCAGTTGAATTCCTTGCATTCACTTACGCGCAAATACTCTTGGGAAAGGTATTAATCCGTTTCTTCCCTCCAATTATGGGTTAAATAACAGGATATATTGGGTTCTATAGCCTTGCCTGGCAACCAGTCTACCGCACAAAGTAATGGCAACCTACTGCGGGATAATCTTCTCCCCAGTCAGTCATATCTCTTTCGAGACATGATCGCCCAAGCGTGTATCACGTATGGGACTTAACTGATTCATCAAAAGTACGAACCTTTAAAGCTTGATTACTTATCCTGAAACAGGCTACTGAAACTTCAAATGTGTAAATTTGTAAATAAATTCCTAATCTTGTTCTGTTAAAAATAACGTGATTTTCCTCGTCATTATTCCTATATATTCATGTCCAATGCAAATTATGCTGAATTTGTTTCCACAATGTCAATATATAAGTTTTAATCACAGATTTCTACGTTTCTTTACGGTGTATGAAATTATTTTTAAATGAGAATTTTTTCCAATCCTTTTTATTAATGACATACACATTATAGAGATACAAATTAGGTTATAGAAATTTGTTGAGTTTTTTTTTTTTTTATTAATTTCCGTCAAAGATGTGTGACCGGTACTGAAAAGAAATTTACTTATTTTTAAAATCTTTATTTATCTTTTGTCAATCTCTAATCTCTTGTTATTTTTTTATATTTGATTATTTACATATACGCTATGATTGGTTGGTTGTTTTGTTTTTAAAGAAGTGGCTTGTCAACTTCAATTCCTCTAAGACCAAGCTGTTGTCTGTCAACCATAACAGGCAACCTCTTCTGCCTCCCATAAGCATGGACCAGATGATTCTCCCGGAGAGTAATACACTACGCCTCCTCGGACTTACCCTGTCCTCAGACCTCAAATGGAACCACTATATTGAATCCATAGCAAAATCTACTGCTAAGAAGATTGGGTCACTATGTCGATCCAGGATGTTTTTTCCACCTGAATCCATCCTGCATATATACAAGTCAACCATCCGTCCGTGCATGGAGTACTGCTGCCATTTATGGTCAGGTGCCCCTGCCGTTCTCCTCAGTGTTCTTGACAAGCTCCAAAGTAGAGTCTGTAATGTGATAGGTACTGATCTGGCGACTCGTCTGCAGCCACTTTCCCATCGTCGAAATGTGGCCTCCCTCTGTCTCTTCTATAAATACTTTCATGGCTTCTGCTCGGATGAGCTTAAGTCACTGATGCCTCCTCAACAGGTGTTTACCCGTGCAACCAGACTGGCAACTGGGCCCCACCCATTCACATTCAGGTTAGCCAAACGCAGACGACAATTCTACTCCTGCAGCTTCCTCTCTCGCACTTCCCGCCTGTGGAACTCACTCCCGTATTCTTGCTTTCCTGACGGCTACGACCTCCAGAAATTTAAAAGCAAAGTTAATACTCACCTACTAACCACTGGACTCTAGCTCTCTCCCCTCCCCTGTATAATCTTCACGTTCTCTCCGCCCATGTATCTGTCATTGCACCTGCTTTCTCAGCTTTCTACTGTTCCTTTCTAACTAGCTTGTACTCCTCACTCTTTTCTAATTAATCCTTCTACATTTATGTAACCCCCTGCACATCAGTGGCGTTTCTGCCTTGATCGGGGTGAAATGATTAAAAAAAAAAAAAAAAATATCAACCTCGGCGGGTCATTTATTGCCAACTAAATTTTATTTATTTATTGCTGGTAATACCTTTTTTCTTTCAACAATTTATTGTTTTTTATATATATATATATATATATATATATATATATATATATGTTTTGTGTCTAGTAATACTTTTTCCATTTTTACTTGTTCCATTTATAAATAAGTTTAGATATTGAAAGAAAATAAACAATAAAGCAATTTTATTTAATTTACTCAACAAATGCTTTCACAAGAAAAAATACTTGTGACAAAATAAATTTAATATTTAGTTATATAGCCTTTTGCTTTGATCACAGGCATTGACATTACAAGCTTCTTCAATGTATCTAATGCTATCTCCTGCCTAGCAGCTTGTATAGGTTTCCAAAGTGTCTTGCGAAGTAACATTAGATTTATCAATTTTTTTATCCAGAATATCTCACAGATATTCAATAAAGTAGTTTCAAAATAATTTGTTTAATAGTAAATAGGAAAACTTAAATATAACTTCTTTTTAATACATTTCTTTTACACCTAGTTTTAAATAATCAATATTTATTAGCAATTTACTTGGCTTTTCACCCTGTATTTGAATTTCAGTTTTTAGGAAAATCCCCTTGTCCTAATACTTTTGCACACTACCGGTTGTGTGCAAAAGTGTTTGGACAGGGGTGATTTTAAACTTTATTTTGATGCCCCATAAAAGATAATATAGTTCTTGTCCTAATACTTTTGCACAGTACTCTCTCTCTCTCTCTCTCTATATATATATATATATATATATATATATATATAATATATGGGTGCGATTGGTAAATTGTCGCAATTATTTTATTATTTCAAAGCAAAATGCTATTATAGTAAATATTAAATTTATTTTGTAACAAGTATTTTTTTCTTGTTAAAGCATTTGTTGAGTAAATCAAATAAATTTACTTGAATTAAATTGTTTATTTTCTGTCAATATGCCTCATAAAAGATAAAATAGTTCTTGTCCTAATACTTTTGCACAGTACTCTTTGCTTATCAGTTACTGAAAACTGTTTCTCTTCCCGATGTTCAGAAGATGACGCAAATAACTATTTAAATAGTAATAATGAGGTTTTTTGTTATTGATATTTAATGGGAAATCCTTTCATTCTTGTTTTGTTAATTGTACTGGAATTTACGGATGTGCGTTTTGGTCCAGTGGATATCGGCTCGGAACAAGAAATCGGAGAGCCGAGTTCGAATTCCA
This sequence comes from Ascarosepion bandense, assembly GCA_037127315.1. NCBI lineage: Eukaryota > Metazoa > Mollusca > Cephalopoda > Sepiida > Sepiidae > Ascarosepion > Ascarosepion bandense. The sequence continues at coordinate 1,989,818 of JBBBDQ010001147.1, forward strand.
GTTGAATTCATTGCATTCACTTATGCGCAAATACCATTGGGAAAGGTATTAATCCGTCTCTTTCTTCCAGTTATGGGTCAAATAACAGGACAGATTGGGTTCTATAGCCTTGGCTGGCAACCTGTCTACCGCAGAAAGCAATAGCAACGTACTACGGGATAATCTTCTGCCCAGTCAGTCATGTCTCTTTCGAGACATGATCGCCAAACGCGTGTATCACGTATGGCACTTAACTGACTGACTGCATATAATAGTTGAAAACATGATTTAGGCTTCTGTTGGGCATAAATTGTGGGGATCAGTTTTCTATTTTTATGATGTAATAAACTGATCCCCCACTAATTATTACTTAAGAATATAATACATCTCTTCTCCCCTCTAGCTATGAGTTAAAAATAACAGGGCAGATTGGTTTCTATAGCCTTGGCAGGCAACAAGTCCACCACAGAAAGTAATGGCAACCTACTGCAGTAAAATTTTCTGCCCAGTCAGTCATGTCTCTTTCAAGACATGATCGCCCAAGCGTTTTTTTCCGTATGACGCTTAACTGACTTAGGTCAAAACAGTCAAATCACTTCATTTCATCTTTTGAAATAAAACACACATTTTGTTTATTTTTTGTTGTTTTCTCTTCATTTTCTATCCAGTTATTTATTGTTTATTTATTTATTTATTTATTTCCTATTCAGTATTTTTTCTATTAAAGAGACACTTTTACTAATCTTTTCTTTACGTGAGAGAAAGTTGTGGGAGTTTCCACTCTATCAGCTAAAAACATCTCCTCACGACCACACCCACAGTCAAGTGAGTTGAAACGTTAGAACTCACCCCGACCTGACATTGTAGCAGGGAAGGCTACGGAAAAGGAAAGCCATTTTTCACTCTGTCTGTTTGTCAATCTGTCTGTCCTTCTTTTAACTTTTTTTTTTCTTTCTTTGCAAAGAAATTATCATGGGACATCTAAAGAAAACGAAAAGCGATCTTGTACAATTCTTTGATTCGGCGTCTGTCTCGACGTCTGAAAGAATTCTGTTCAAATAATAAAATGGCTGCTCTCAGGATCCCTTGAACTCATTCTCTTATTTCAATAATCAACTCGCTGACCCCTGATTCGGTTTTATTACTTGTCCCGTATTCTTGCTTTCCTGACGGCTACAACCTCCAGAAATTTAAATGCAAAGTCAATACTCATCTACTAACCACTGGACTCTAGCTCTCTCCACACCCCTGTATAACCTTCCCTTTCTCTCTACCTATGTATCTGTCATCGCACCTGCTTTCTCAGCTTTCTATTGTTCCTTTCTAACTAGTTTGTACTCCTCACTCTTTTCTAATTAATCTTTTTACATTTATGTAGCCCCCTGCGCATCAGTGGCGTTTCCGCCTTGCTCGGGGTGAAATGATTTAAAAAAAAAAAAAAAATTACAGTTTAAAATTAGAATCATTTTTCCCTTTTTCGATCTGTACGCGTTGCGTTGTGGTACAGTGGATATCGGCTCGGAACGAGAAACCGGGGATCCGAGTTCGAATTCCAGTTGAATCCATTGTATTCACTTACGCGCAAATACCCTTGGGAAAGGTATTAATCCGTCTCTTCCTTCCCGTTATAGGTTAAATAACAGGACAGATTGGGTTCTATAGCCTTGGTCGGCAACCAGTCTACCGCAGAAAGCAATGGCAACCTACTGCGGGATAACCTTCTGCCCAGTCAGTCATGTCTCTTTCGAGACATGATCGCCCAATCGTGTTTCACGTATGGCACTTAACTGACTGGCACTGAAGAAACGAATCATTTGGCTAAAACAACACTAGTTTAATTTTACACCTAAACTTACGTTTTCGTCAGCGTAATTTCAGGAGTTGTATTTACAACCATGTTTTCTTCTAGCACGAGTTATGGTATTCATATGAACACAGTAAAGGTATATCAGTTAAGTGTCATACATGAAACACGCTTGGGTGATCATGTTACGAAATAGAAATGACTGACTGGGCAGTAGGTTGCCATTGCTTTCTGGGTAGACCGATTGCTAGCCAAGGCTATAGAACCCAATCTGTCCTGTTATTTGACTCATAGCTAGAAGGGAAGAGATGTATTATATTATTAAGTAGTAATTAGTGGGAGATCAGTTTATTACTTCATAACAATATAAAACTGATACCCCACTTTATGCCCAGTAGAAGCCTTAATAATGTTTTCAACTATTATATTCAATCAGTTAAGTGCCATACGTGATACACGCTTTGGGTGATCATGTCTCGAAAGAGACATGACTGACTGGGCACAATACTATTTCGCAGTAGGTTGCCATTGCTTTCTGCGGTAGACTGTTTGCCAGCCAGGACTATAGAACCCAGTCTGTCTTATTTAACCAATAAGTGGAGGAAAGAGACGGATTAATACCTTTCCAAAGAGTATTTTTGCGTAAGTGAATAAAAAGAATTCAACTGAAATTCGAACTCGGATCCTCGATTTATTGTTCCGAGCCTATATCCACTTAGATCTGAAAACATGGTAATGCTGGAAATAGGGTGTGCAAAATTATAAACCACAATAGGAACTACAATATTAACTTTATTTATACGAACGGAACCCATGGAATTTCCACGGAAGGATAATTATGATTTCCTGGAAAAATCTTGCTTTGTCATACTACAAATGATAGTAACGTCTCCGAACATAAATGTATTGGATAATAAAATAACGTTAACACAGAGTGTAATTTTATTAAAATATCTATAAAAGTAATGTCCATAGAAGCTACTTTACTGTAATCTTATATTATATTAAGCCATAAACAAAATACTGTATGCTATTTTGTGAGAGATTTTGAAAAAGAAAATGTTTTTTTTTTTAATTTATTAATGAACAATCAAGGCTCCTGTGCCCATTGTAAACAGAAAAGACCAACTGAGTAATGGCCAAGGGTGTAGAGGCTAGAAATTTCGTTATTAGGTCTCGGGATACGACAACAAATCTACCTATTTTTACTATAATGTACAGTAAACACACATATACACACACAATTACTGCTACAAACACCATCTTAAGCTGCTACTGCTACGGCAATGCTATAGGCTCTCTCCTCCTATTCTCTCACTCTTTACTACTCTTCCGTTTGGCAAAGGTGACAGAAAGGCTGAGGAGCGTAGCCTTTATCAAAAGATAGAGAGGAAGGAAAAGCTCGTGTAGAGAGTAAGTGTGTTATCTTTCTTCAGTGGCGCAACGGACGGGGGAACTAAGTAACTAAGTAACTGACGAACTTAGGAAGGAACAAGCAAAATTAATATATGATATTTAGAGACATTAAAAATCAACCAGTATTTAGCATCGCTTCTTTTAAAACGAAGAACAAGGCTCAAATCGGCGTGAGATCAAATATTATGTTCAAGTCAGTACCTTGAGCAGGATATTGTTCTATCTATCTATCTATCTATCTATCTATCTATCTATCTATCTATATTATCTATCTATCTATCTATCTATATTATCTATCTATCTATCTATCTATATTATCTATCTATATTATCTATCTATCTATCTATCTATATTATCTATCTATCTATCTATCTATCTATATTATCTATCTGTCTGTCTGTCTGTGTTGTCTGTCTGTCTGTCTGTCTGTCTGTGTCTGTCTGTCTGTCTGTCTGTCTGTGTTGTCTGTCTGTCTGTCTGTCTGTGTCTGTCTGTCTGTCTGTCTGTAATTGTCTGTCTGTCTGTCTGTCTGTGTGTTGTCTGTCTGTCTGTCTGTCTGTGTCTGTCTGTCTGTCTGTCTGTGTTGTCTGTCTGTCTGTCTGTCTGTGTTGTCTGTCTGTCTGTCTGTATTGTCTGTCTGTCTGTCTGTGTTGTCTGTCTGTCTGTCTGTGTTGTCTGTCTGTCTGTCTGTCTGTGTTGTCTGTCTGTCTGTCTGTCTGTATTGTCTGTCTGTCTGTCTGTCTGTATTGTCTGTCTGTCTGTCTGTCTGTGTTTGTCTGTCTGTCTGTCTGTCTATATTATCTATCTATCTATCTGTCTATATTATCTATCTATCTATCTGTCTATATTATCTATCTATCTATCTGTCTATATTATCTATCTATCTATCTGTCTATATTATCTATCTATCTATCTGTCTATATTATCTATCTATCTATCTGTCTATATTATCTATCTATCTATCTGTCTATATTATCTATCTATCTATCTGTCTATATTATCTATCTATCTATCTGTCTATATTATCTATCTATCTATCTGTCTATATTATCTATCTATCTATCTGTCTATATTATCTATCTATCTATCTGTCTATATTATCTATCTATCTATCTGTCTATATTATCTATCTATCTATCTGTCTATATTATCTATCTATCTATCTGTCTATATTATCTATCTATCTATCTGTCTATATTATCTATCTATCTATCTGTCTATATCTATCTATCTATCTGTCTATATTATCTATCTATCTATCTGTCTATATTATCTATCTATCTATCTGTCTATATTATCTATCTATCTATCTGTCTATATTATCTATCTATCTATCTGTCTATATTATCTATCTATCTATCTGTTTTCATTATCTATCTATCTATTTTCATTATCTATCAACTATCTATCTCAGTCACTATCTCTCTTGCAATGTTTTCTTAAATAAGAATACAGTACGCGATACATGAGAAATGCAACCTAGTTTATATCTGGTAATGCATGAATCAACATTTTCGCCGTTCTGTTCCATTGATTTTTACTGACTTTCTTGCCTCACTGTAAAAGAATTGTGGAAAAACACATCCGTTATGGGTAACTGAAAGTGGGCAACAGTGAAATTGAACTACATTCTAAGATAAGCGACTATGTAAGAAGATAAGCTGGTGCGAGAAACACCCCAAGACAGATAACCTACGTCGTAAAATTCGGGAGTAGGATGCTAATGGTTTGTAACTAGATCAAAAGCAATTGCGATATGAAAGAAAATGGTTTTAAATAAATAAAACCTGATAGATGTGAACAGGATGAAAATCTAAGCCATATCTATGTGTCAATATTAACACACTAATATGTACGTCATATATACAATCATTTATATAAATACATATGCAATACTGTGCAAAAGTAAAAGGGCAAGAACTATTTTATCTTTTATGGGGCATATTGAAAGTAATTTTGATTTACTCAAGAAATGCTTTAAGAAGAAAAAATATTTGTTCCAAAATAGATCTAATATTTACTATAATAGCCTTTTGTTTTGATCACAGCCTTCATTCTGTCAGGCATTGACATCACAAGCTTCTTCAATGTATCTAATGGTATATCCTGCCAACCAGCTTGTATTTGTTCCCAAAGTGTGTCTTGCGAAATAACATTCGATTTAAAGTCAGTCATATTCAAGGATAATAGAATAATGAGTAGTTTCAAAATAACCTGTTTAATAGAAAATAGGACAAATGAAATATAACTTCTTTTTCATACATTTCTTTTACACCTAATTTAAAATAATCAATATTTATTAGCAATTTACTTGGCGTTTTAACCTGTATTTGAATTTCAGTGAGGTTTTAGGAAAATCATCCCTGTCTTAATACTTTATTTTGATGCCTCATAAAAGATAAAATAGTTCTTGTCCTAATACTTTTGCACAGTACTATATATATATAGAATAAAAAGTGTGAAAGGCAGTGAACGTTTTGTTTAAAGTGTGTATTTCTTGTTGTTTCTATTATACATGTTATACTTTAAGTGTCCATCATGGTATTTGTGACGTTACACGTGTTTCGAGTATAAGATTGACTCTCTTCTGGCGAATAAATTTGTGGCTTTACGCATCGAGTTCATTTTGTTGCTTATAAATAAGCAACAAGTATAAAAATAAAGAATAAAATATAAATCAAATCCGTAAAATAAAATAAATCAAATGTTGGCGTGTTGTATAGTCTGTGTTTTCTCACATCAGCACGTGTATAAATGGATAAATAACAGATAAATAAATAAATAAATGAATCAAGTGCTTACCCCAATTTGAGATGATTTTGGTTTGGGTTTCCCTCATTCGTACGTTAACATTATCTTCTAGGCGCCTTCCTTATCTACAAATCTCTTCATCGGTCAGTTGGTTGGTTTGATTGCGTTGGCGATGTTGTGAATTTGTTGTGTGTGTGTGTGTGAGCGTTTTTTGATTTCGTCTTTAGAAGTGTTTTTTATGGGTCATCTGGTTCTTTTTTATTGTTTGGGGTTATCATTTGAATTTTGTGTGTGAGTATGTATGTGTGTAAGTATGTGTGCGTGTGTATTTGTGTGTACGTATGCCTGTGTATGTATGTATGTATGTGTGTGTCAGGAAGTTTTTCGGTGTGTGTGTGTTTTTCATATCGTTTTGTTGAGGAAATTCTTGTATTTTTTAATGAATCTTTCTCCCTTCATTATTAGTGTGTCGTAATCTGTATTTTGGTAAAGAGGTATAACTTTGAATTTGCCACCGCTACATTTATGCAAGTGTTGGGAGACATATAATTTCCTGTTATCTGATAATCTTATATTGCTTTTATGAAGGGATATTCTATTGTTCAAGCATTGTGTCGCTCCCACGTATATCTTTGCGCACTTGTCGCATTTTAGAGCGTAAATTACATTTTTTGAGTTGCAGCTCAGATCCGATTTTAATTCGAATGTAGTTGCGTTTTCGAACTGGAAGTGTTTTCCTTCTATTATTATGTTGCATACTCCACATCTTTTTTGTTGCATTTTGTGACCCCCTGTGTTGTGTGTTGTTCGTATTTCGATGAGGTTAGGATGTCTTTTAAATTTTGGGGCTGGCGTTTGCTGTTAATTATTTTGGTTGTCTTTAAGATTTCTTTTATTTTTTTCATTATTTCATGTGTGCTTTGATCTTTGTGAATGCTAGAATGTTTTCTTCTTTTTCGTGTTTTTCTTGTTGTGTTTTATTATTATTATTATTCTGGAATGATTCTAATGGTATTTTTTCTGCTAGTTGGAAACCCTCGTCTATTAGAGAGTTGGGGTATCCTCTTATTTGTAATGTTTTTCGTAGTTCCTCTACGCGTATTTTACGGAGGGTTTCGTCAGTTACTATTGTGCAAATTCGTCGTGCTAGTGGAATAGGGGATGGATTTTAAACAGCTTTTTGGATGGTGACTCTTGAAGTGGAGGTAATGTTGGGTGTCTGTGGGTTTGTGGTAAATGTTTGTGATGATGTGATTGTTTTCGTTTTTTATGAGTATGTCTGGGACCGGTAATTCTTTATAACTAGATTCTAGCGTGAATTTGATTTTTGAGTGCAAGTGTTGTAATTAACTTGCTCAGGCTGCTTGTAGAGCAGGCTGGTCCTGCTACAATTGGTCTAAATTTAAGGTCTCTGGGGTTTGGTGTGTGGATATATTCCGATTTTTGTTCCTGGATAGCCGCTTTGATTGTATTTGATTTGTGTATCTTTGGAAGTCTGTAAAAATTACTGATTTTTGAAGAAAAGTCTGTAAGAAAATATTTACTTTTTTCGTTAGTATTCTACTGTGTGTAAGGCAGAGTTCTTTTATTTTTATGTGATTTTTTTCATCTATATTCTGGTTAATTTTTTTTTGTAGTTATTTTCGTCTCCTAGCATATCTTGAATATTTGTTTTGTATTAAGTTTTATTCATAATGACTATAGCACCGCTTTTTCTGCTTCCTTTATTATTATATCATTGTTCTTACAGATGTTTTCTAGTGCTAGTCTTTGCTTGTGTGTGAGATTGCTATGGGTGTTGTGTTCGTTTTGAAAGCCTGTATCCCAGATTTTTTCAAAGAATATGTTTATTTCATTTGAATTATTGTTTTTTTAGGGCAATATTTAGATTTCTTTTTTACTATTGAGCTATCCGTAGTGTTGTTGTTGTTGTGTAATGTTTCAAGAAGTTTAAATTTCCGTTCGAATGCTTTAAGATCTTTTTTTTTTAGGTCTGTAATGTTCTTTTTGGGGGTGGGTCAGAATTTTAGACCTAATTTTAGAAGGTAGGAGGAAAGATCAATGAGAATGGGTTTTGCATTTTTTTAAAATTTTAAATTGGTCTTTTCCTTCGGATCAGATATTCTAAAAAATGTTTAGAAATTTCGCGGTGGTAGGTGTTTGGGTTGAAGAATGTGGTATTTGTATGTCTGGGTGGTCTGTATATATATTATCTTTCATGAAGCAGATTGACAGAAAATGTACAATTTAATTAAAGTAATTTTATTTGATTTACTCAACAAATGCTTTAACAAGAAAAAACCTTATTACAAAATAAATTTAATATTTAGTATAATAGCCTTTTGCTTTGATCACAGCCTTCATTCTGTCAGGCATTGACATCAAAAACTTCTTCAATGTATCCAATGGTATCTCCTGCCAAGCAGCTTGTGTTTGTTCCCAAATTGTGTCTTGCGAAGTAACATTAGATCTATCAATTATTTTATCCAAAATATCTCGTAGATGTTCAGTAGGATTGAGATCAGGGTTTTTGAGTGCCAATTCATATTCCGAAGCCTTTCTTCCTCTCCCTTTTTGGTTAAATAATACTTACAAAGGTTTGACTTTTCACCCTTTATTTGAATTTCAGTAAGGTTTTTCGGAAAATCAACCCTGTCCTAATACTTTTGCACACTACCGGTAGTGTGGAAAAGTTTTAGGACAGGGGTGATATAAAACTTTATTTTGATACCTCATGAAAGATAAAATAGTTATTGTCCTAATACATGTGTACAGTACTGTACGTGCTTGAAGGAGAGAGCGAGAAAGAAAAGGAGAGAATTATGTGTGAAAGAAAAAAAAACAGAGAAATAAACTTGATGAATGAAAACATAGATAAACATAGAAAATATATTCCTGTGAAGAGTAAAACAATGAGTTATCACCAGGTGGCGCTATTCACATGATGTACTAGCGGAAAATCGTTGGGTTCCAAACAATCTAACAACAGTTCTTACAAGGAACAAGTTAATCTATTCCCAATGCGGATTTATTTTTAACGTTCTTTATTAGGAGCAACATATTTCTCCTCGAAGCACACAGATTCACTGCATTATGAACTTGTATCGCAAAAACGTTAAAAAAAATGTTATGTCAGTTTTGATTTGAGAGTTTCTTTTTTCTTAAATTTCTTTTTTTTTTTTCATAATTGGATGAATGCAGTTTGAAAAAGTATGCAGATATTTTAATATCAAACAGAAATCAAAGAAATAGACACAAGAAAGAAATGGTGGATTCTGATACACAGCATCTATCTATCTATCTATGTCAGTGTGTACGAATCTGTCTGTCTATCTGCGTCGGTGTGTGCAGATCTGTCTGTCTATCTGCGTGTGTGTACAGATCTGTCTATCTACGTCGGTGTGTCTGTCTGTCTATCTACGTCGGTGTGTGCAGATCTGTCTGTCTATCTGCGTCGGTGTGTGCAGATCTGTCTGTCTATCTATCTGCGTCGGTGTGTGCAGATCTGTCTGTCTGTCTGCGTCGTGTGTGCCGTCTGTCTGTCTATCTATCTGCGTCGGTGTGTGTCTGTCTGTCTGTCTGTCTGTCCGTCTGGGTGTGTGTCTGTCTGTCTGTCTATCTGTCGTCAGTGTGTGTATGTATCTATCTGTCTGTCTGTCTGTCCGTGTGTGTGTGTCTGTCTGTCTGTCTGTCTGCGTCAGTGTGTGTGTGCAAATCTGTCTGTCTGTCTGTCTGCATCCGTGTGTGTGCGTCTGTCTGTCTGTCTGTCTGCGTCAGTGTGTGTGTGCAGATCTGTCTGTCTGTCTGTCCCTGCGTCAGTGTGTGTGTGCAGATCTGTCTGTCTGTCTGTCTGCCTGCGTCGGTGTGTGTGTGCAGATCTCTGTCTGTCTGTCTGTCTGCGTCGGTGTGTGTGTGCAGATCTGTCTGTCTGTCTGCATGTGTGTGTGTCTGAGTCTGTCTGTCTGTCTGCGTCGGTGTGTGTCTGTGCAGATCTGTCTGTCAGTCTGTCTGCACGTCAGTGTGTGTGTGCATGAGTCTGTCTGTCTTCAGTCTGTCTGCGTCGGTGTGTGTGTCTGAATCTGTCTGTCCAGTCTGTCTGCGTCAGTGTGTGTGTGCCGTCTGTCTGTCTGTCTGTCTGCGTCGGTGTGTGTGTACAGGTCTGTCTGTCTGTCTGTCTACGTCAGTGTGTGTGTGCAGATCCCTGTCTGTCTGTCTGTCTGCATGCACTCAGTGTGTGTGTGCCGTCTGTCTGTCTGTCTGTCTCGTCAGTGTGTGTGTGAATCTGTCTGTCTGTCTGTCTGCGTCGGTGTGTGTGTCTGTCTGTCTGTCTGTCTGTCTGTCGGTGTGTGTGTGAATCTGTCTGTCTGTCTGTCTTCGTCAGTGTGTGTGTGTGGCGATCTGTCTGTCTGTCTGTCTGCGTCAGTGTGTGTGTCTGAGTCTGTCTGTCTGTCTGTCTGCATCTGGGGGTGTGTGTGTGCAGATCTGTCTGTCTGTCTGTCTCGTCGGTGTGTGTGTGCAGATCTGTCTGTCTGTCTGTCTGTCCGTGTGTGTGTCTGTCTGTCTGTCTGTCTGTCTGCGTCGGTGTGTGTGTGCCGTCTGTCTGTCTGTCTGTCCCTGCGTCAGTGTGTGTGAATCTGTCTGTCTGTCTGTCTGCACGTCAGTGTGTGTGGCGTACAGATCTGTCTGTCTGTCTGTCTGCGTCGGTGTGTGTGTGTCTGTCTGTCTGTCTGTCTGCACGTCAGTGTGTGTGTGCAGATCTGTCTGTCTGCGTCGGTGTGTGTGTGCAGATCTGTCTGTCTGCGTCGTGTGTGTGTGCAGATCTGTCTGTCTGCGTCGGTGTGTGTGTGCAGATCTGTCTATCTATCTATCTATCTATCTATCTTTGGGTGACTTTAATGTACAAAATTTAAATAGCGATCTGATATGACCAAATACCTAAAAGACATTCCTACTTTCCTGGGGATGAAAGAAACTCTGAAGTCACATGCCTGTCGCACATTAACAGTTGTAAATTGGCAATCATTTTGTTAATCTTTACATTTTTTTACCTTCACATTAAATGTATATAAATTTAAAGAATAAATTGCCAAATATCCAACATGCATACGTAAGTAATTTGATATCAAAAGTAGTAGACCTGAAGATCGTCGAAAGAACCCAGCATTAAAATTGGACTTTTAATCATGCCGCAGGGAACTAAGTCACTTTCTTAAGAAATTTCGGAAGGTCAGCAGGCTAGAAAGTTGCGAGAAGTTGCAGAGGTACTCGTTAAAATATTCTCTGGCAAGTAAATCTTCATAATTGACTATAACACGACCAGTACTTTAAATGCTTACAAGCGAATGTCAAGGTCACTTTCTGGGCTTTATATCCAGCTCAAATGAAATTTTGAAGTCCGTAGTAAAAAAAAAAAAAAAAAAAAATGTTCATTTTTCTGAAAGATCTGATGCGCTTTCATACCGACTAGAAGGTCTGTAGCCATGACCCAAGGCCAACGAACCTGGATAGCAATTGTACGAGGCTAATTCAATAAATAAGGTGAATTTTTCTGTATAAGGACTTCTAGTACAGATAGAAGCTTATTTTTTTTCCTTTACTTCTTTTTCAAAGGTATTTATTTTTTTGCAGATTGAAAAAAAAATTTGAAAGTTTTGGAGACTAACAAAGATGGCCGATCAAGAACCATGTTCCAGGATTGACCAAGGGTTATCAAGTTTTTGGTTCCTGAAGGGTGCAAACCAGTTGAAATTCATAGGAGAATGTCAACTGTGTATGGTGTCACAGCTAAAAATTTTCTACAAGTGGGCTAAATTGTTTAAAGAAGTTTGAAAGTAACGATGAAGTCAAAAGTGCTGTGAGCGATTGACTGAGACATCAGTTCAAATATTTTTACGCTGAGGGAATACGGAAGCTTGTGCACAGATGGGAAAAGTGTGTGACACTGCTGGGAGACTACGTTGAAAAAGAAAAAGTAAGCTTCTATCTGTATTAGAAAAATTCACCTTACTTATTGAATGACCCTCGTATATGAACCCAGAACAGTGTTTGCAGCCACTCAGCCAAAAAAGAACAGAAGTTCCACAAAGCTAACTTTGTTGATTTCTGTCCAGCGGATATATTGCCGCCCCTTCAAGATGAAACCGAACCCGCTAGAGGCTGCTAGCTGGAGCGCCTTGAAGCAGACCTCCAGCAAGATCTCGCATTCGCATCGAACTTGCGCCCACATTTGTAAGGGAAAACCACCATTTTATCTGGCGTGTTTGGCTAAAAGAATAAAAAGCAATAAGGTTCTACTTTCCCTTTTAATAAACGCACGTTCGATCTTTATCAGAGAACAAATCTTTTTGAATGTGTAGGCCGATAAACCTAATACACACTGTTTAATAAATAAAAATTGACGTCTATTTCAAATACGAAGTGTTCACTATAATAGATTTGAAATGAAAAAATTAAATATTGTATGTAAAAAACTAATAAATCTACATAACTAGATCTGTGACTTCTCACACATACATGCATTTTTCGTATATCAATGTACGAAAGACTTCTCCGTGAAGACCCCACCACAAAAAAAAAAAATGGCGGACCTTAAGGAGATTCCCACCACCTTTACATTTGTTGATTTTCATTTTTTTTTTTACGTTTTTTAATGCAATTTTATCGATTAGACCCTAAACCTTCCGATTGACAAAAAAAAAAAAATTTGGAAAAATCTCAATATTTAAACAATTTTAGCGGTGAGCGGGGCCTCAGTTTTTCATACAACGTTATAGTAAATCGATTCTTCATTTTGAAACCACTCACCGGTACGACATTACCACCACCTGTAAATTGGTTGATTATCTTTTTATTTTTTTTTCTTTATTTTTTTCAGTGCAATCTTACCGAGTACAGCCTAAACTTTCCGAATGACAAAAAAATTGTAAAAATTTCAATATTTAAACAATTTTAGGAAGGTGCTCATTTTTTCATACAACCTTATAGTAAATCGATCCTGTGCAATTAGCTTTTTTGCTTGCTCATATTCAACAACTGAATCCTTTGCGAAATTTTAAAATTTCGCATTGTTGGAGTTTCCGAGGAAGATGCCATCGTAAGAACTTAAGAAAACTCGAAAAAGACAAAAACTAGAGCAATAACACGTCCTAAAAAAAACAAAACAAAGCGACTCCAACGCGAGTGATTTCAAAATGGAGGATCGATTTACTATAACGTTGTAGGAGAAACTGCGCCCCACCAAATTGTTTAAATATTGAAATTTGGTCAATTTTTTTTATAATCGGAAACTTTATGTAATCTAAACTTATTTATAAATGGAACTTTGTCTGTGTGTGTGTGTGTGTGTGTGTGTGTGTGTGTGTGTGTGTGTGTGTGTGTATCCGTTACCTATAGACTCCGAAATGGCTGAACCGATTTTCTTGAAAATTTACACAGTTGTACTATAAGCGTCTGCAAGTGTTCTTAGCTAGATTTTGTGTTGAGATACCCCTGATAAATATCGAAAATCGATAATCGAAAAAATCGGGTTATAGGAGTGCCCCGATTTTAATCAAATTTGGTACACTCATAGACAAAGACATAAGAAACGATATTCAGAAGTGTCAAGATTGCAGTTCTTACAATAGTGCAGAAAATTGATATATATATTAAGGCAAGATGTTTGTGTGTTTGTCTGTTTATCTGCCTAGATGTCTTTATTTTTTCAGCCCTTTTATTTTACTTTTTGCTTCGGGTTTGGCTCTAAGTAGGTATAATTGTAGTTCTTAGTCTCAGCCATGATATCATTTACTCAGAGGACTTATTTAGCCTTCAAAATTCAGTTTACGACGAAAAAAACTGATTTGATATCGACACCAGGAAATCAAAATTTGACTTACATCCATTGATTTTTCTTTCAGCCTACGGTTTCGCTTTAACTGGAAACAGCTATTGCGTTTTAGTCTTTCGTGCCAACTTCCAAAGGGTCTGAACTCCAGGACCATGGATTAGTTTTAAAGCTTTCATTACACTCGAGCAATGCCGGGCTATACTGCTAGTAACCGATAAGACTGCGCTGAAAAAATTTTAAAAAAATGAAAAGCAATAAATTCAAAGGTGGCTGTAGTCTCCTGCAGCTCTGCCAATGAATCAAATATTTCTTCATATTTTAGTCAATGGGTCTAGCGAAGAACTTTTCAGCATTAATAAATGTTAACTGATTCCTATCTTCCTATATGTCAGTGATCGTTGCAAAAATTCGTAACAAAAATGTTGAAGAGACTTGATGCTAATTTTTCTATCGAAGGATTTTGAGATCATAAACAGTTCATGCGACGAATGGGAACGTTCTTAGGAGAATAGAAAAATGAAAAAAAATCTGTTCGTAAAAATTAGAGAGCGATGGCTGATAATTTGAGGTCAAATAACGAGGGCACCATTAAGCACATGTAAGCCAATGCATGGTCATCAGCAAAAAGAGCCGCCCAAATTGCCAAATGCAGGTGAGGGATGTTAAAATCAAGCAGGTACAAAAATTTAAATATCTGGGAAGTGTTCTAACTGAAGACGGAAAGTGCGACATAGAGATCCAAAGGCGAATTGGCATGGCGAAAGTCGCGTTCCAGAAGCTGAGTAAAGTATTAAGACACAGGAAACTTTCACTAGAAACAAAGAAGAGAGTACTGGATTGCTATGTGATGTCAGTTCTTCAATATGGCAGTAAATGTTGGACAATATTAACAAAGATGAAGGGAAAACTTGAAGCAGCTGAAATGTGGTTCGACAGAAGGATGCTGCTGATATCGTGGACCGAGCATGTGAGCAATGACGAGGTGTTGGAAAGAATGGAAACGAAAAGGAAATTAATATTGAGCATCAAGAAGAGACAGCTAAAGATCCTGGGACATGCAATGAGGAAGGAGGGCTTGGAGAACTTGATACTAACAGGCTAAATAGAAGGAAAAAGAGACAGAGCAAAGCAAAGGATAACATATTTGCAGGGCCTGAGCAGGTGGATGACAGAACAGGGGCTGCGAGATGTTACAGGAGAAAGCGTGCTAAGAGCCACCGGGGATAGGGAGACGTGTAAGGCCAATGATCGGCTACGTCCTAAAAGGACAAGGCACATAGAAGAAGAAGAAGAAGAAGAAGAAGAAGAAGAAGGCCAAATTGAAGGCAAGAAAAGCAGGGGTAAGTATTTATTTTTCAGCAAGCAAACGTCGCTAGAGAAATGTTGCACAACGTCAAAGTTTAAAGTGGGGTTAATGGCTATACCGAGGATGTGCGTTGTGGTGCATTGGATATCGGCTCGGAACGAGAAATCGGGGTGCCGAGTTCGAATTCCAGCCGAATTCATTGCATTCACTTACGCGCAAACACCCTTGAGAAAGGTATTAATCCGTCTCTTCCTTCCAGTTATGGGTTAAATAGCAGGACAGACTGGGTTCTATAGCCTTGGTCGGCAACCAGTCTACCGCAGAAAGCAATGGCAACCTACTGCGGGATAATCTTCTGCCCAGTCAGTCATGTCTCTTTCGAGACATGATCGCCAAACGCGTGTATCACGTATAGCACTTAACTGACTGACTGTGGAAAAATTGCCTGATGTCCCTCGACACTTCCCCTTTTGGTGGACGCCTTAGGCATCGAGCAATAATCCCAACCCCCTCCCAATGGAGAGGTACTAGCCGGGAGTGGAAGACTCATGGGGTTTGGTTTGGGCATAATATTTTTATACTTCCGCAGAATGAATAGAAGTCGACTTCTTCTTCTTTATGTGCCCTGTCCCTTCAGGACGTAAATGATCATGGACTTTCACTTCTCCCTATCCCTTGTCGCTCTCAATCCTTTTCCTTTTGGTATCTTTCCCAAACCTTGCTTTGCCATCCACCTACTCAAGTCCATCAAGTATGCTTTTCCTTGTCTCTTTTTTCCTCTATCCGTCCTGTGAGTATTAGATTTTCCAAGCCCTCCTTTCTCGTTACGTTCTAGAAACCTCAACTGTCTCTTCCTGGTGGTTAGTATAATTTTCGTTTTTTTTTTTTTTTTTTTTTTTTTTGCATCGTCTCCAAAGCCTTGTCGTTCGGTACATGGTTTCCTCAGTATCCTTCTGTAGAACCACATTTCTTTGGCTGCGAGTCTCTTCTTTGAGGAGATCGTCCAGGGCATATATCACAATCCCGTCCAGTTGTCTTTGTTATAAACGAAATCTTCCTGCTACTTGAAAACGTTGAGTAAATGAATTTAAGAACATGTACCACAAATGTAAACTATGCTTATAATAGAACTAGCAGTATAGCCCGGCGTTGCTCGGGTGTAATGAAAGCTTTAAAACTAATCCATGGTCATGGAGCTCAGACTCAGCCTAAAGAATATTTCTATAAAGCTTGGTGAGAATCGGATAAAAATTGTGGATTTGTATAAAAAACATACAGACAGATAAACTGATGCACACACAAACATCTTGCCTTATATATATATATATATATATATATATATATATATAATCGATTTTCTGCACTATTGTAAGAACTGCAACCTTGAAACTTCTGAATATCGTTTCTTATGTCTTTGTCTATGAGTGTATCAAATTTGATTAAAATCGGACCACTCCTTCTATAACCCGATTTTTTCGATTATCGATTTTCGATGTTTATCGGGGGTACCGCGGCACAAAACCTAGCTAAGAACACTTACAGATGCTTATAGTACAACTGTGTAAACTTTCAAGAAAATCGGTTCAGCCAAATCGGAGTCTATAGGTAATCGATACACACACACACACGCACACACACACAAAGTTCCATTTATAAATAAGTTTAGATAAATATAACTGAAAACAAAAGAAGGAAGCTGTGGAGAACCATGATCGCTCTAATTATGAAAAATACGATTCATAGAAACAATGTACGTGCTTGTTTAACCCTATATTAGGGCGTATATTTTTCTATAAACAGATGCTACAGTATATGTGAATAGGTAAGCATATCGTGTATACAAGTGTGCTTATTTTCATGTATGTGTGTACATGTATAGAATGTATATATGTATGCGTACCTGTACAGAAAAAGCAAACAACCACCAACTGGTCGTCATCCATTAAAACAGATGGTTGTGATTTATGAGGGCCAGACGAACCAAACGGGAATAAATGGGAAGTGGTTTCCGATTACCAAGCCCCAACAATACGCCCTTTGCGCCTGATGGCCGCGCGGTGTGGTGGTGGGAAAGGTGTTCTGGGATGGAGTGGCTAGAGATAAAAGGACATTGCATGACAGACAGATCGACGGAGAAAACGGTCGGCCTGTTAAACACACACACACACACACACACACACACACACACACACACACGCGTCAATTTATGGATGGTGGGGAATAACACTAAGGAATTGAATCAAATTTTTGCATCGGATTTTTCTATACTTTTGTTCCCCCAATAAAAGGTCCAAGAGTCGCTCAAGGTAGTGTGTTTATGAATGCAGTTGTTTTAAAAGCGTAAAAAAAAAAAATTATTTATAATTAATTATACGGACGAGCTATCTCGGTTATTCATGAGTCAATCACGCTAGTCATCACTTTATCCAATCAAGATCGGAAGGTTAATAGAGTTTCACTCTGTCATAACACTGTTGGCCAATGTAGGTGGTTGTTGGGAGACCAACTCATGTTGCTCTATGGCATAGGTTCCCAACCATTTTGCTGTGATTACCCCAAAAGACAATTTTATTATTATCCATTACACAATGAACAAATGCTCGTAATAGGAAAAGAAATAATTATATTTTCATACATCAAAAGCAGACAAAGTTAATGGAAATTATTCAATTTAATAGTACCAATCTATAATAATCAGAGGTATAGTAGCCGTAACCTAGCCGTGATTCTTAATGTGAGTGTTGAGCTTGTATTGCCTGTGCCCGTGCCAATTTATTTATTCTTGGCTTTGTGACTGAAAGGGCTATTCGGGCGTCGTTTGCCACGTTGAGTCTGCTTCGTTTCTTGGTCTTTATTCCAAGGACACAATGTGAAATTATAAGCTAATTGCCTCTTCCCAAACCAAAGATCCATTACCTCCAAAATTTGGGCTCATTACCCCACTGGGGTAATTTACCCCGGGGTTGGGAACCATGGCTCTATTGTTTGATGTCAGAACAGTAGATCCCTCAAGAGTTCTTGTTTTGTTCGCCAACAATGCCACGCGTTCTGCATTCGCGTAAGATTGTAGAAATATCAGGGATGGGTTCACATATTTGTGGTTTAGTTGAATGTTGTCTCAAGGAGACGTTGAGTATAGCTCACAACATCTGAGCGTAGGTTTCATCAAGCTTAGTGTTGTGAGATCTCCCCTTTTTCTATGATAATGGACTCGACTTGAGTATACATATACTCCTGCTACAGAGAGATCAGCATCCGATCCGTAAGATATCGTAAGTGATACGTAGGTTACCGTAAGATACCGAGCGATACCGAAATTTCACTGAGAATACCACGTCAGTAGTCATCGTAGCTCTGAGGTCCACTCAGACAGAATAGTATTACATATCACCCGTCAGTTCCAGTACGGCTTCACTTCAAAGGCTTATATATATGTAAGTATTGTGGGACCTCCCCCTTTTCTATGATAATGGATTCGACGTGAGTATACATACACTCCTGCCATAGCAAGATACGTCAGTTATTGGGAGTAATCGGACTGATCCGTAAGTTACCGAGAGATACCGAAGTTACGCAGAGAATACCGCGTCAGTAGCCATACTAGCGCTAAGCTCCACTCAGCCAGAATAGTATTACACGGATATACTATTTCAAGTACGGCTTCACTTCAAAGACTTATATATATATATATATATATATATTCCTTACTAATCGCATTCCTGGATTACTAACCTGCGTTCCAGTTTGTATCTTTACGTTTAATATAATTTATATTTTATCTAAAATATATGTATTGTTGTTCATTATTTTGTGTGGTTCCTTACTCGGAATCCACAATGCTTAGATTCTAGTATTTTAGTTAATTTCTTAACAGTGGCACTATTCATTAACAGCGATTCTACATTGGCGCGAAAACAATCTGAACTTGAGGTTGCATAATAGACCAAATTTCCAGATTACAACCATTTTATTTAAAGCAGCCCGGGCCTTAGCTATGCGAATTTTCACGTCTTTTTCAGTAGCTATTATCTCGCTTCCTATGTAAAAGAATGATCACGGTAAGAAGGAAGTAAGAAGCGCGAATTATGGAGATATGTAGGACTAGCAGTATAGCCCGGCGTTGCTCGGGTGTAATGAAAGCTTTAAAACTAATCAATAGTCCTGGAGCTCAGACTCTTTAGACGTTGGCACGAAAGACTAAAAAGCAATAGTTGTTTCCAGTTAAAGCGAAACCGTAGACTGAAATAAAAATGAATGGCTGGAAGTCACATTTTGATTTCCTTGTATCGATATTAAATTTTCTGCACTATTGTAAGAACTGCAACCTTGAAACTTTTGAATATCGTTTCTTATGTCGTTGTCTATGAGTGTATCAAATTTGATTAAAATCGGACCACTCCTTCTATAACCCAATTTTTTCGATTATCGATTTTCGATATTTATCGGGGTACACAACTGTGTAAATTTTCAAGAAAATCAGTTCAGCCGTTTCGGAATCTATAGGTAACTTATACACACACACACACACACACACACACACACACACACAGAGACAAAGTTTCAATTATAAATAATTTCAGATTTTTAATAGTGTAGAGTAGGGTGCGTGTTTCTTGAACGTCGAGAGTCACCAGTGATGTGTAGGTAGCTGGTTATGTTTCTTCAGTTCGGCCTTGTGTCAGACTTAAACGAACTCACTACAGCTTACAAATTTTATGTAGAGTTATAATCATCAGAAGGTTGTCAGTTGGAATGTGTGGATTAGTGTAGTATACATTTTTGCATTTTAAAATTAAAATTTATTATAAGGAGGAATAACATAATTTGTGGAACTAAATGTTCAATTAGAAACATTATTAAGAGGTTAAGAGTAGAGTTCGTACAAAATGTTCTAGTAGTAATTGTTGAAAGAGATAAGGAGAAAGAGAAAGAGAACAATGTCCGAGTTGACCTGAAGCTTCTCTCGTTACAGTTTAGCGGTGTGTCTCGCTGCTCCCATCTGTGACTCTTGACTGACGCCGGGGTCATTTATACAGTCTTTTTGAATTTAGCACTGGATCGCTAAGTCCTCAAGTCGTGCAAGTCCATTGGTCAAAAATCATTTTAATACCTACTTGTGAAATCTGGTTTCGACTTTTTCTTTAAGCATATGGTCAATTCTTTTTCTATTTGTGAAAACCCAGGATTTCACATGTCATTTTGAATTTTTATAAAAGTTGATTGAAGAAGGTTGATTTTAATTAATTAAATTAATTTCTGTCTAACGATAAGAATGTTGATTTCAATTAATTTCGGATCCGCTACAGTAGTTCTCTTCACTGGAAAATGTCTTTTTATCTTTTTTTCAGTTGACTTCAAAAGTAGACCCACAATATTATCATCTAGTTTGTTTGTTTTTGAGGTTTAACGACCTATCAATCCTTATGGGATCATTTTAACGTCATAACCAGTGATTTTGGGTAAGGTTATTTTATTTTTACAACGTTTTTCTTTTCACGATTCATTGGGATTTGTTTTGTTTTTTTTTTAAGAGCAGGGTCCCCAAGTCCTACCCTTGTTATTTAACCCATAACTGGAGGGAATGGACGGATTAATACCTTTCCCAAGGGTACCAGTGCTTAAGTGAATGCAGGGTATTCAACTGGAATTCGAACTCGGCTCACCGATTTCTCTTTCCGAGCCGATATCCACTGCACCACAACGCACATCCTTCACTATACGCTTACAGCACCTGGTATTCCCAAGCGGTCACCCATCTAAGTACTGACCAGGCTCAACGTTGCTTAACTTCGGTGATCAAGCGATAGGCCGTAAGCCATCATCGAGTTACAAAGCTCTTCTTGAATCTTTTGTAGTGATTAAATTAACGCATTTTATACCTATAAATTAACGCATTTTATACCTATAGCTACAATTCACTGTTTCAGTTACTACTGTCTAACCACAACTTACATCTTTTTCGTATTTTGATCTGTAATCTTATCCAAACTATTGCAATATTTACTCTTAATTCTCAAACGATTTAAGAAAATAAACAGATTATTTTCATTAGTAAATTTTGTAAAGCTGCGAAAAAACAAAAAGGAAGTGCTGAGTCACGGGAAGAGTTTTCCACCAGTTTTCCAGTTCGACAAACCCTCAAACGTTTTAGCATTGACATAGATTGAACCAGATTTTCATTTGACACATATTGCTAGCTTTTATTTTACTTTTTTTTTTTCACTCACGAACACGTGTGCAGACAGACATTGGCGTCTGTTCTGATACCGACTAGCACACACATTTAGAGATCTATATGTATAATCCACACCACCTAGACGGAGATATGTACGTCTGTCTTTTGAAACGTTAGAAGATTAAAGACAGGCAACAAAAAGCCAGATTCGCCTATCCTAAACTATTGACACTTATGTTCCTCTGTAGGACTCTTAAGAAATTTGAAAGAGGTAAATATATACGGAGATCATTTCTTTGTGACGCTGGGTTGCAGTCGTGCCGGGCTTGGAAGTTTTCACAGCTGAGATTCGTCCAACAACGGCCTACTTAATGACGCTTCACGTCTAGAATCGCTTTTATTTTTCGAATGCATAGCGCGGCAGAGGATATGCGTAGGGCCGGTGCGTACTACCTCTCCGACCGAGTGGGCAAGCCTGATTAGAGACCCCGGGTAGTCCTTTCTGTTCTTCGCGATATTACACATGACCATTTTTTACATCAACATTTGCACTTCTACCTACATTTATATATGTTAGAAATTAGGAACTTCGACGTGGTGTAATGGTTAACAAACTTCTTTTTCTTCTTCTATGTGCCCTGTCCCTTCAGGACGTAGGCGATCATGGTTCTCCACGTTTCCCTATGCCTTGTGGCTCTTAGAATGTTTGCTCCTGATGCTCCTGGCAACCCCCGTTCCGTCATCCACCTGATCAGGCACTGCAAATATGTTATCCACTGCCTTTCTCTGTCTTTCTTTCCTTCTATCTGGCCAGTCAGTATCAGGTTCTCCAAGCTCTCCTTCCTCATTGCGTGTCCCAGGAACTTCAGCTGTCTCTTCCTGATGCTCAGTATTAATTTCCTTTTTGTTGCCATTCTTTCCAACACCTCATCGTTGCTTGCATGCTCAGTCCACGATATCCGCAGCATCCTTCTATAGAACCACATTTCCGCTGCTTCCAGTTTTGTCCTCATTTTCGATGATATTGTCCAGCATTCACTGCTGTATTGAAGAACTGATATCACGTAGCAGTCTAGCACTCTTTTCTTCGTTACTATTGAGATTTTCCTGTGTGTTAGTACTTTACTCAGCTTCTGGAACGCGTCCTTTGCCATGCCAATTTGCCTTCGGATCTCCATGTCGCACTTTCCATCTCCTGTTAGAACACTTCCTAGGTATTTAAATTTTTGTACTTGCTTGATTCTGGTGTCCCCCACCTGTATTTGGCATTTTGGGTTGCATCTTTTGCTGATGACCATGCATTCAGTTTATTTTAGTCCTTTTTTGTCACTCTCCACCGCTACCTTCCGTAGGAGATCTTGTAGTTTCCTTTCCTTAACAAACTTAACTCGCTAAATTACGACTGAAAAGTGAATTCGATCCTCACAAGGTCGTTATATACTTTCGGCCTTATGCTACATCTCAGCTACGCTTATATATGTTGCCCATATATGTTGCCACTTTAAGCACTATTAATAGATATAGAGCTCGATCATGTTTGTTAAATTGGCCTTGTGTCAGGCATAATCGAACTCTCCACAATTTATGGTTATTATCAGGTTAGAAAGAATGAAACTATCTCGTTTGTATAAATGAATGAAAATTTATTTATCAAACAGTCTAACATCAATTTGTAGGCATGAAATTATAAACTGTTAAAATATTCTAACAGAAATGGTAAGGAATTTAAAGAATTAAGTCTGTCCGTTTTAGCGAAATGTGAAGTTTGCTTTGTACAGAAAAAAATTAATTCCATGTTTTCGCTGAGTGTTTCAACAATAATAATAATAACTAGCAGAACCCATGAAATTTCCACGGAAGGATATTTATGATTTCCTGGAAAAATTTTACTTTGTCTTACTACAAATGATAGTAACATCTTCAAACATAAAGGTATTGGATAATAAAATAACGATAACACAGAGTGTAATTTTATTAAAATATCTATAAAAGTAATGTCCATAGAAGCTACTTTACTGTAATCTTATATGACTAGCGAAACCCATGGAATTTCCACGGAAAGATAATTATGGTTTACTGGAAAAACTTTACTTTGTTATTTTTTTTTTAATCGTATCCCTCCGAGCAAGGCGGTAACGCCACTGATGTGCACGGGGCTACGTAAGAGTGAAAAGATTGGAAAAGAGAAAGCCGGAAACCACATCCTAAACAGGGAACAAGGGATGAGCCTCTTAACCTGTTCAATAGACGTGGGTGGAGTGTGAACCGGGCGATAGATAGATCTATCTACTCCAATTGAAAAAAATCATACTACAAATGATAGTAACATCTTCAAACATAAAGGTATTGGATAATAACGATAACACAGAATGTAATTTTATTAAAATATCTATAAAAGTAATGTCCATAGAAGCTACTTTACTGTAATCTTATATTATATTAAGCGGCGTATGCACAGACCATAACCAAAATACTGTACCCTATTTTGTGAGAGATTTTGAAAGAGAAAATGTTTTTTTTATTACTGAAAAATCATGGCTCCTATGTCCATTGTAAACAGAAAATACCAACTGAGTAATGGCCAAGGGTGTAGAGGCTAGTAATTTCGTTGTTAGGTCGCGGGATACGACAACAAACCTACCTATTTTTACTATATTGTACAGTAAACACACATATACACACACAATTACTGCTACAACCACCAGCTTAAGCTGCTACTACTACGGTAATGCTATAGGCTCTCTCCTCATATTCTCTCACTCTTTACTACCCTTCCATTTGGCAAAAGTGAGAGAAAGGCTGAGGAGAGTAGCGTTTATGAAAAGATAGAGGGGAAGGAAAAGCTTGTGTAGAGAGTAAGTGTGTTATCTTTCTTCAGTGGCGTAACGGACGGAGGAACGAAGTAACTAAGGAAGTAACTAAGTAACCAACTAACTAAGGAAGGAACAAGCAGAATTATTATATGATGTCGTGTTCCTCTCCTTTTGTGTACGGCGGGTAGGCAAGGAGAGAAATCAGTACGAGCGAGAAAATGAGAGGGTGTGAATGTAGGTCGCCGGTTTATTTTGATTATGTTCTTGCTACGTTGTGTTCAGCATGGACTGTCTGGTGCTTCTTCGTCCTCTCTGTACTGACCGACCGAACGTGAAATATGTAGCCAGGTCGGCTCCCAACGCAAACTCATTTTTGGGCGGGTCATTGAAATTTCAATTTGTTGTATTTTGCAAATCACTCTCCTTTCAATGGTTAATAAATATTTTCACACTTGCTCGCGAAATTTGCCTTGATCGTTTTCTCATCACGGATTCAGTTTCGATAAACACTATATAAAACTCGCTATTATTTATCCATAATATTGTATATGTTTAAATTTTTCAACCTTTTAACAAGAATCTCAAGTAGATGTGAAAAAATGTCACAAAACATTGTTGATTTATTTAAATAGAACAGTATTTAGATACACTGTATTTATTTTCAATTTTTCTAGTTGAATATTTCACCTACATAGTTTTTTGTTTTTGTTTTTTTGTTTTTTTTAATCATTTCACCCCAAGCAAAGCATTCCATTGCCACTATTGCGTATGGGGCTACATAGGGGAAGGTAAAGAGGAGGAGTGGTTAGGTGTAGGAAATGTCAGAAGGAAGGTGATACCGAGGATGAGGGATGGGCAGATGGGAAGAGTGTTTGAAAGAATGGGAGCGAGTTAGTGTGTTAGAAGGTGTCTATTGACCTTACATTTAAACTCCTGGAGATTGTAGCCGTCGGGGAAGTAATCATGTGGAAGGGAATTCCACAGTCGGGAAGTGCGAGAAAAGAAACTGTTGGAGTAGAAGTTGCGGTTGCATTTTATCGGTTTCACTGTAAAAGGGTGGGATCTAGTTGCTAATCTAGTTTCTCGTGCAAATTCGTATCTAGGAGGCACCAGTGATCTAAGTTCATCGGAGCAGAAGCCGTGAAAGTATTTATAGAAGAGACACAGGGAAGCCACGTCGCGCCGGTGAGAGAGAGACTGCAGGCGGTCTGCCAAGTTGGTATCGATCACATTACAGACCCTCCGCTGTACCTTGTCGAGAAGCCCGAGTAGAATAGCAGGAGCACTCGACCAGATATGGCAGCAGTATTCAATGCACGAGCGGATGGTAGATTTATATATGTGCAAGATAGATTCAGACGGAAAAAACTTCCTGGCCCTGCACAGAGAACCGACTTTCATAGCAGCGGATTTAGCAATGGATTCGATATAGTCATTCCATTTGAGTTCCGCTGTAAGTATGAGACCAAGGAGGCGTAGTGTTCTACTCTCTGGGAGGCAAGCCTGGTCCATATGTTCTATTATTATACATAATTAATCCACAATAAAAATTGCATTTCATGTGAATACTACTTTAATTGAGTAATAGTAGAGTGGGGGTCGTATCATAGATTAGTTGGTGGTGTATTATACACTGAGGGATACACAAGACACTTGCATTTGGCCAGCACCCGTTCACAGTCTGGTTAGCCAAATGCAGACGACAATTCTACTCCTGCAGCTTCCTCTCTCGCACTTCCCGCCTGTGGAACTCACTCCCGTATTCTTGCTTCCTGACGGCTGCGACCTCCAGAAATTTGAATGCGAGGTTAATACTCATCTACTAACCACTGGACTCTAGCTCTCTCCCCTCCCCTGTATAACCTTTCCTTTCTCTCCACCTATGTATCTGTCATCGCACCTGCTTTCTATTGTTCCTTTCTAACTAGCTTGTACTCCTCACTCTTTTCTAATTAATCTTTTAACATTTATGTAACCCCCTGCACATCAGTGGCGTTTCTGCCTTGCTCGGGGTGAAATGATTAAAAAAAAAAAAAATTAATCCACAATAAAAATTGCATTTCATGTGAATACTACCTTAATTGAGTAATAGTAGAGTGGGGGTCGTATCATAGACATGTGGAGGGCCGTATCATAGATTAGTTGGTGGTGTATTATACATTGAGGGATACACAAGACACTTGCATTTGGCCAGGATATGCGTGTAACGTAAAAGGTTATCGGTGTAGAAAATTGGATTGGGATATCAAGTTCAATATTCAGTCGAGGCTGTTGCATTCGATAAAAAAAATAGCCTTAGAAAGATATGATTTCATATTTTTCCCACCATCTGGCAGTTAGTATCAATGCAGACTAAAAATTGGTTAGCACCTAGTTTAGAAGGCAGATAACTCTCTATCCAAACCCTGTTGGACGTCAAATTAGCAATTTAATCCTGAAAAAAAAAAAAAAAAAAATACAGCCAACCGGATCCACAGCTACAATTCCTCCCGCGTGGGCAGGGCCTGTAGCCCTGTACCCTACGGAGGAGTTTTGGCGGGGTTAACATAAGACAGCAGAAGATCCCTTTTTTTTTTCTTTTTTTTTTTTGCTGTCTTAAGGCCGATAAAAGCCAAATCAATATCTATGTAATATATATATATATATATGTGTGTGTGTGTGTGTGTGTGCGCGTGTTTCATTTATTTATCCAACATATTTGAATAATTGTTCTGTTTTTATTTCTTTATTAAAAAGTAATTTTATTTCTTTCTTTTTAACATGAATATTTGATATATATATTAATTTATTGCTTAAACGATTTTATAAAAAAGAATATATGTATATACATAAGGTGCTCACTACATATATATATATATATATATATATATCGAGAGAGAGAGAGAGAGCCCCGTATATTCGTGGGGATTAGGAACTACAACTAGCCGCGAATAGTTAGAATCGTCAAATACTTGTACCCACCTAAAAGTGCTTATAAATACTTATTTTGATTGTTAAAACCCCCCTTGTGCCTTAAAACTTTATCCTAAACAATTTAGAAGCATTTCAAAGCCTTCTAAAAACATTTCTGGAAAATACTACCGTATTGGTAAACATACACTTAGCGTAAATTTTCTTTCATATACACACACACACAGGTACAACTATTGAAAATATTAAAATACTTACGTGTACTATAGTAACAGACAAAAACAAATTTGTTTAATAATTCTGCCGCTTAGGCTCCTTGCCGGAAGCTTTAGAAGAAGCTGGGCGTTTAGGCGGAATCTTAGGGCGTGTGTAAAAGGACAAAACACAAAAGCGAATTCACATAGATTAACAGAACACAACACTAGTGAACTAGTCAGATCTATGGCTTCCACGAAACTGGCTGAGCGTTTTGCGTATCAACCAATGGGCGCCGGTCTCGTACCTCCATCCGATTATCAGCCAATAGTGTTCAAATATTGGAGCGAACACATGCACACGCGCAGCCAACTGTTGCAACACTTTAAGACTCCAGGTATAAATGTGACACAAGACCGACAGTAAGTAGCACACAGTGAGGATCGAACTCACTACTAAATGCAATGATTCTAGCGAGACAAGTTTGTTAACCATTACACAACGTGGAGGTGCCCTTCCGCGAATGTCAGAAGTCGCGAAAGCTGAAATGCAAATAGGCGGGAACTTGCTGTATATAAATAAATACACAATAGTCTTTATTATAATAGAGAGGGTTATCGTATATAATTTTTAAAACATTTTTTCTAAAAACAGGCTTACCGTAAATTTTCTTCCATTTGAAAGAAACCGTTTTCATTTACGCATACATAGGTACAACTATTGAAAATATTTAAATACTTACGTGTACTGTAGTAAGAAACAAAAACAAAAATACTTAATAACAATTCTGCCGCTTAGGCTCCTCGTCGGAAGCCTTAGAAGAAGCTGGGCGTTTAAGCGGCATCTTAGGGCGTATGTAAATGGAAAAAACACAAAAGCGAATTCACATAGATTCACAGAACACAACACTCGCGAAGTAGTCAGGTCTACGGCTTCCACGAAACTGGCCGAGCATTTTGCGTATCAGCCAATGGGCGCCGATCTTGTACCGCCATCCGATTATCAGTTAATTGTGAAGTTACCAACAATATAATTTATGATCTACAAACTATGTTTTTTTTTACAAATGCATTCCTGCACTGAGTGATGGAGCGTTACAGATATTCGTCGCAACAAATTTCCCAAATGACTATTTGCCAGGGTTTCAAAAATTAGTCTTCAAAACAAAGGATTCAGCTGAAATTCAACAACCTCCATTAGAACAAAAGATACACCCAGAAGGAGTAAAAGTTAAGGTTGCACCTCGTTAAAGGTAATAGATTATTTGTTCTTAAAAGTAAAACAAATTTAAATAATGTTGGTTGGTTGGTTTTATTTAGCGGCGTATCAACACTTCTATGAGTTATTTAATGCCTAAATGTAAATAATTTGAAAACAATTCTATGCTTTCAACTACAGATACTTTGTACATCATTTTATACTTTCAGGGTAAAAGTATTTTTTAGATATATAGTTAGAAATATACAGTAGAAAAGGTTGTTACATTTAACTAGTTCGACGGTAAAATGATGGGACCTTAATGCCAATCAAGCAGCACGAGTAAATACATATTGTCGAGGTACCTGGGGAAAAAGGCTTATCAGAGCATTTTCCATGAAAATACTTGTAGAAAAGACAGAGGGAAGCCACATCATGTCGGTGAGAAAGTGACTGAAGTTGAGATGCCAAGTCAGGATTTATTATATTGCAGATCCTTCTTTGGATTTTGTCGAGAACCTCAAGAAGAATAGCAGATAAATTGATACAAATAAGTATTTCACTATGGTATTTCCCTCAATTTAATGTCACGTATTTTACAAATGTATTCCTGCATTGAGTGATGGAGAGTTACAGATATTCGTCGCAACAAATATCCCAAATGACTATTTGCCAGGGTTTGAAAAATCAGTCTTCAAAACAAAGGATTCAGCTGAAATTCAACAACCTCCATTAGAACAAAAGATACATCCAGAAGGAGTAAAAGTTAAGGTTGAACCTCGTTAAAGGTAAATTGATTATTTGTTCTTAAAAGTAAAATACGTGACATTAAATTGAGGGGAATACCATAGTGAAATACTTATTTGTCTCAATTTATCTGATATATATATATATATATATATATATAAGTTGAATATATGGATCGGAATCTTACAAGATGATAGAATAAATACAGAACAAGGTAGAAACGTGTGTCAGTCTAGCATGTTTTACTTTTATTAAAGGTTCTTCAGGAATCGAATTCAAAATGAAAGAATTATAATTAAAATTTTTACAAAGTAACTGTATAAGGGAATGTTGTTTAGGATTGATTTTTTTTTTGTTCATATATGTGTCACGTGTAATAAATCAATAGATAATTATTTTTAAATGTATATATGTGGAAAATGTTTGTATGTGCATGTATGTATAGAAACTCTTGTTTGTTTACATGTATGCTTAACAGTACACGTGTCAAGTGTATTAAAACAATGAACAATTTTGAAAATTTAGATATGCGTGAGAAATCTTTTGGATGGTTAAGTGTATGTGTGTGTGTGTTTGTTGGTCGGTAACGTCAGTGCGTATGTGTACGATAAAATGTTTGTAGACGTTTTCGTTTACATTGTTGATGATGTGGCACAGATGTATATAAAACATGCAGATATTATGTTTCTGTTGTAGGTCAACGAAAGCAGCTTAATTGTAATAAATTTTGCGTTTGGAATCTTTCATTGAGGGTGCAAGATGGTATTATCTGATTTTTTTTGTTTATATTATGTTATTAATTTTGTATATTTTATTTGGAATATTTGTTTTGTTTTTTTTAAATCACATCACCCCAAGCAAAGCGGTAAGGCCACTGGTGTGCAGGGGGCTACGTAAGAGTGAATAGATTAGAAGAGAAAGCCGGAAACCACATCCTAAACGGGGAACAAGGGATGAGCCTCTACACCTGTTCAATAGACGAGGGTGGAGTGTGAACCGGGCGATAGTTCAGTCTATCTACTCCAATTGAAAAAAAAATTAACAAAAGAGAAAAGTGGAAAGATTGGAAAAGAGAAAGCCAGAAACCACATCCTAAACAGGGAACAAGGGATGAGCTTCTTCACCTGTTCAATAGACGTGGGTGGAGCGTGAACCAGGAAATTATTATAATGTAATTATGAAAAATTATGTAATTGTTAGAGCAGTGGCAATTGGAGCAAGGGGCTTCATTGCAGGCACACTGTACCAATTTCTGGACCAAATTGGAATTATTATTTTTATTTAAATTTTATGTTTATTTAATATTTAGAATATTATGTATTATAGAAAATATTATTATAATATTATGAATTATTAAAAATGATATTCCGAAATATTCATATTTTATTTCTTTTTTATGTATTCGTAGACATAAGTTGGTTTCTTCAAGAATAGATTTGTAGAAAGATGTTGAAGTAATGCAATGTTTTAAACGAGTGTTTATAGGTGGTAGTAATGCTATCATGTTTTCAAAATACTTTCTCCTTAAAAGGTTACATTCTTTTTTAATTAAGTTGACATTAGTGAAATCAAAATTATGTCCCTCGTCGCTTCGATGCAAAACAAGAGAATTAGAATATTTGTCTTAACGTAAGTCTCTTGTGTGTTTGTATATCGGATTTTAGCTCACGTGATGTCACCCCTGCATACACGTTTTTGCATTGTAGACACTTTATTTGATAAATCCCGGCATTTAAAATGATGTTTGTTTGTTTTTTATTATTTTTATTTATTGTTTTTTATTTTTATTTTATATATTATCGATTTTCTGCACTATTGTAAGAACTGTAACATTGAAACTTCTGAATATCGTTTCTTATGTTTTTGTCTATGAGTATCAGATTTGATTAAAATCGGACCACTCCTTCTATAACCCGATTTTTTCGATTATCGATTTTCGATATTTATCGATGGTACGTCGACACAAAACCTAGCTAAGAACACTCGCAGACGCTTATAGTACAACTGTGCAAATTTTCAAGAAAATCGGTTCAGCCGTTTTGGAGTCTATAGGTAGCGGATACACAGACACACACACACACAGAGATAAAGTTCCATTTAGATGTGTGTGTGTGTGTGTGTGTGTGTGTGTGTGTGTGTGTGTGTGCAAATTAAAACAGACACGTTATTCTATGGTTAAGTGGAATTATAAGCCTATTTCAGGCGAACCATCTTCAGCTTCCGTCTTTATTGTACAGAAGATTTTACTCGAATGAAATTCACAAACCCCGAAAAAAACAGAAATAAAAATAAAGGTCGCTCCCTTAAAAGTGAAAATTTAAGAAAAAAATACATAATTGCATCAGTTAGTTGAATACAAACATAAACATGTATACAAACACACATATATACATAAACATGTACACAAACATATGATCAAAGAGCACGCGTAAGAGCGGATGTCAACTTAAAGACAGTCCTATACTTCCACTTAACCATGGAATAACGTCTCAGTTTGAATTTTTACATATATTTGCTCTATATGTATTTATATACATATATATTTAGAGCTCTCCTAGAGAGTTATCCTACCACTTTATGTACAGGATACTCCTTTGGACTCTTCTATATCTACACCGCATATATATATATATATATATATATATATATATATATTAAATTAAACCTAGTGGGCCAACAAACCTACCAAGGTTTCACCTAAACGGATCTTCAAGGAACGTTGGCTACGTTCCCTGAAGATCCGTTTAGGTGAAACCTTGGTAGGTTTGTTGGCCCACTAGGTTTAATTTACTTATTATGCTCTGCTTAAGTAATGAGCGCTTTTTGTTATTGATTACTCGTCTGGGGGTTTTTCTTGGGGCTACGTGCTGGCTCGGTCCAAATCTCTTTGGCTGATGTTCATGGGTTTAGCTTTTTCTTTTTTTACAACCATTTTTTCCTTCCACGTATATACGCGGAGGGTTTTTCGAAACGAGTATAGTGATAAGTTTGTGTTTAGACTAAACTATCGCCCGGTTCACACTCCACCCACGTCTATTGAACAGGTGAAGAGGCCTTGTTTCCTGTTTAGGTTGTGGTTTCCGGTTATTCTCTTTTCAAATCTTTTCGCTTTTTTTTATTTTATTTTTTTTTTTTCAATTGGAGTAGATAGACTAAACTATCGCCCGGTTCACACTCCACCCACGTCTATTGAACAGGTGAAGAGGCTCATCCCTTGTTTCCTGTTTAGGTTGTGGTTTCCGGTTTTTCTCTTTTCAAATCTTTTCGCTTTTTTTTATTTTATTTTTTTTTTTTTCAATTGGAGTAGATAGACTAAACTATCGCCCAGTTCACACTCCACCCACGTCTATTGAACAGGTGAAGAGGCTCATCCCTTGTTTCCTGTTTAGGTTGTGGTTTCCGGTTTTTCTCTTTTCAAATCTTTTCGCTTTTTTTTATTTTATTTTTTTTTTTTCAATTGGAGTAGATAGACTAAACTATCGCCCGGTTCACACTTCACCCACGTCTATTGAACAGGTGAAGAGGCTCATCCCTTGTTTCCTGTTTAGGATGTGGTTTCCGATTTTTCTCTTTTCCAGTCTTTTCACTCTTACGTAGCCCCCTGCGCATCAGTGGCGTTTTCGCCTTGCTTGGGGTGATATGATTAATATATATATATATATATATATAATTTTGAAGACAAAAGCATAAAATTATACAGACGCTGACCTTCTATACACATAAGTAAATGAGAGAGGCAATAAGAGTTGGTTAATTGTGTGTTATTAGCCGTTCAATCTCTCACCTCAATCTTCCATGGCAAGCCAATGAACTTTTCATAGAGGTCATTTCTGTCAAATCTGAGAAGCGATATTAACGTCAAGTGGCGACGATATGTAACCAGAGTTGTGAAGCGAAAAGAAGGAAATTGATCCGACCTTATTCCTTTACCTAAAAACCGGAAGTCGCCATCTGTCCACTACTTTTTCGTTTTTTCTTATCATTTTCTTTTACTCGCTTTTAATTTCTAATATATAGAAGATTATGTATAAGATTATATACAAGGCAAAAGTTGGTTGAAGTTAATACATCCAATTAATACGGGATCATTTTTCAAGAATGCAACATCTTCAATACATTTATCTTCAAGAAAAACCGGAGCCACGAACAGTTACCAACCCTAACCACTCACTTATTCTTTGACTGTCTTATGTGTGATTGTGCGCACGTTTCAATTTTGGGAAAAAGTATTGCATCATTTTTAAGGATTTCTTATAAGGAATCGCTGAATTATTTAGTTTACTTGCTTCTTCTTCTTCTTCTTTAACTTTTTAAAATGTTTCGGATTTCTTCATTTTTTGATATATTTCATTTTCATAAAATACTCTTCTTTCACTAATGCAGTAAGCACGTTATCTATCGTAAATTATGTAAAAACTGCTATATGTCTCGTAATAATAATTATATTCAATAAATTTAAACGGAATTATTTCATTGATCAACTCCAGAGTTTCGTGTCGAGCCCTGGCCGGATATTTGATAATGATTTATCGAATATATGGCCGAACTTATGTTGATTATTTTGCTTCCAATTATCACGTGATCGCTTTCTGGCGGAAGTTCTACTTGCCTTCTTTTAATTCTGCATATCGATTGTTACATATGTACAAATATGAGTTTTAATTTTATCTACAAAATCTACATATCGATTATGAGTGTTATTTATTATACAATAATATAAAAATTCTTCAAAATTCTGGCAGAAGTTCTACTTGTCTTCGTTAAATTCTCAATAAATTTGTACGTATGTTTTTAGCTGTATTATTATTATCATGTCATTTTCCATCATATTTCGATTTCTGCTATGGTCGCACTACCTGCCAAGTCTGCGAGAAGACCTAAGGTAGATCTCTTTGTGTGTTGTTATGGCTCCATTTCATGTATTTCTATCTTCCCTATCATCCCTAGCGTTACATAGACAAGGTTCTCCTTAGCGTGTGGGCTGTACTTAACAAGACAATTTTTTGTATATCTCTTAAGCTGGGGTTTCCAGGGATTCTTTCAATGTTTTGTTTTGTTTCATTTTTTATCATTCCAAGTGCACCTACTATCACTGGTAGGATACTTGTTTTCAATTTGCACATTTTTTCTATTTCAATTTCCAGGTTTTTATAGTTTGACCGTTTTTCGAATTCCTTGGTTGCTATATTACAATCCGTTAGACGAGCCATATCAATTAATAGGCAAGTTTTTTTTCTTTCTGGTTTTTAACAATAATGTCCGGCCCATTTGCTTCAATTTTTCTGTCTGTGTAGATGGTGTAATCCAATAGAATGGTGACATCTATTTCTGTAACCAGTGCTGGGTGATGTTCATACCAGTGTTTGTTTACATATTTTTCATAGTGTTTGCACATTGTCCAATGCAAACATTGCCCCACTCTGTCGTGACAACTTTTATATCCACCTAGGGCAAGTAAAGAACATCCTGAAATTAGATGGTCTATTGTTTCTTGGTATTTATCACAGAACCTGCATTTTGGATCCACATTATTATGCATAAAATTTGCCTGAAAATTCCTAGTGAAAAGACTTTGGTCTTGCGCTGCAAGAATAAAGCCTTCAGTCTCAAACTTTAATCCAGATGCAGGTAACCATCGGTGAGTATTAACTTCATCAACATTGGATTTATTAGCACATTCTGCATATTGGCCATGCAAAGGTTTGTCTTGCCAGCGTTGTTTCATCTGTTCCAGGGTGTTATCCTTAGCTTTCTTTTTTATATTTTTTGCCGCAATAGTTGGTTCTTGGCTTCTGTTTTGCTTTTCTACAGAATCTACTAAATTTAATTTTTTTTTTTTGTATTTACTGCCTTCTTTCATTATTGAATATTTTTTCTTTCTGTTTTCATGTTGTTTGACTAATTGTATCATCCAGTCCTTTGTTGTTTCTATGTATGTTAGTAAGCCAATAGTTGTTTTTTATGACAATTCTAGCTGAATAAGACCTTTTCAATCTTCTTTACGGAGTACGTATAGAGGGTCTGCGTCAGCCTTTGGATGATGCATCTTATGCTTAGAAATTATTATTATTTCTTATAATATACACATCTGATTTTAGACGACTAGTTAATAAAAGAATATGTCTGTGAAACATGTATCGAATATTGACTGGATGCATAAAGCCTCTTTGTGGATTCTAACATTTAGTTAACGGCTACAGGAAGAGTCGGCTAAACATTTATGAGTGCATAAATATCAGGTGAATTAGAAGAGTTGTGAAGTGACTAAATGCACAAGCGAATGCATTTTCATCAGTAAAATACACTGGAAACTTTTAAACGTAACATTTGTGCCGGTTGCACCAGATAGTTGAGAACAAATTGTAATATAAAGAAAACAAAGATACTTAATAGAAAAGAAGCAATTAAAAAGAAAGTACACGTTTTCAACTTCTACAGAAAATTCTTATCCAATAAAAATTATCTTTGTCCTCAATGCGGTTTCAAAAAAAACTATATTCTCAGATCAGGTGGTTCACAATCAAAATCCGAATCAAAATTGTGACCGTACATGTTTCGTTGGTACTTTTTCCCCTTCCATAGGAGTGGCTGGCTAACACGCGAACAAGTAGTCTCCAAGCTGATTTGAATTACCTGGGCTACCACGTCTGGGGTGTGGTCTAGAACAAGCCTAACCACAGTGGCCCTACAGTTTAAAAGACTTGTTCATGGCTCACATATTGAATGCATTAACCATCATTCTAATGTATTCAATATGAGAGCCATGAACAAGTCTTTCAAATCGTGGGGTCACTGTGGTTAAGTTTCTTCTAGACCACACCCCAGACGTGGTAGCCCAGGTAATTCAAATCAGCTTGGAGCTTGGAGGCTGCTTGTTCGCATGTTATGATGTCAGCTACTCCTATGGAAAGGGAAAGAGTACCAATGAAACATGTATGGTCACAATTTTGATTCAGATTTTGATTCTAGTGACAAGCACCACATTATAGGGAGTTGCAGTGGCTAAGACCTTGGAAAAAGAAGTGGTTAGATATGAATTCATTGTTTGTGGCCTATTGGATGCTTTTATAAGAATGCTTTGTGCAGCATTATTGTCGTCGTTTACGGAATTCCGCATTCTCATCTGTGTGAAATGAGTCCCATGTTGAATCTGAGGGGACGTCCGATTCCATCGCATGACAATGTAAGATGGTTCACGGGATGTAGAGTCTTTTCTTTTTTTTTTTTTTTTTTTTTGGCTCTCTTCGTCTCTTCTATTGATAAATAAGTCCCATGTTGAATCTGAAGAAGTATCTGAATCCACCGCATGTTAGGGTCGGAGGATTCCGGTGATGATGACCTCTGATATTTCTTTGGGATCTCTTTGTCTCTTCTATTTGCTTTCTGATATTTTCGAAGGATACGTTTTCGTGGGCTACTTTTCTCCAATTAGTTTTTTATACAACTTCCGTCTCCCAATTGATTGGGTCGATTCTGAGCTGATCTTTGAAATGATGACCTGGAGAATCTACCTGGTCTCTTAACAGATGCGAGCTCTGAAAAGAGGATTTGTTTGGTTTGGTCGGATGTCTGACATTCGGATAAGGTGTCCGGTCCATCGAAGTCGGTGCTCATCATCATGGTTACTAGGCTCCCCATCTTTGTGCGAAAGTGAACTTCGTTGTTTGCGATCCGGTCCTGCCACGAGTTCCGCAGGATTTGACGAAGTTTTATTCGATGGAATCCATTTTTAATTTTTGCACATGCCTCAACATTATATTTAAAAAAAGACTTCTCGAGGAGCAACTAATGGACCGATTGAATTTCTTTAGAGATTTGCTTCAATTTATTCCACAGAAAATGTTCCATTGTTAGCGACACGTAATACACATTTTGCTTTCAACTCTCTCTCCTCCTTTCTTCCCCCCTCTCTCTCTCTTTCTCTCTTCAATTAAAGGCAACTGATAGTAGTCTTTGATGAAATTTGTATAAAAGAGAGAGAGAGTGCTGTCCAAATAACAATTATTAAATTACATGATCCTGCAGGCAACAAGAAAAGTAATTGTAGTATCTTGTCATTAATAAAACTTAAAAGGGTAGATTCCAGAAGCTGAGTAGAGTATTAAGCGACAGGAAAATGTCGCTTGAAACAAAGAAGACTTCTGGACGTCAGTTCTTCAATATGGCAGGGAATGCTAGACAATCTCATCAAAGATGAAGGAAAAACTTGAAGCAACCGAAATGTGGTTCTACAGAAACATACTGGATATAAAGTAGGGGATCAATTCCATATTACAATTAATATATAAACTGACCCCTCACTTTGGGGTCACAGCAGTTTCTATACATTTAATATATCTGAGATCCAAAAGCACAAGGATGCATTCCATGAGCTGAGTAAAGTATGAAGAAACAGGACAATTTCGCTAGAAACAAAGAAGAGAGTACTGGATTGCTATGTGATGTCAGTTCTCCAATATGGCAGTGAATGCTGGACAATATCATCAAAGATGAAGGAAAAACTTGAATCAACTGAAATATGGTTCTACAGATTGATGCTGCGGATATCATGGACCGAGTATGTGAGCAATGATGAGGTTTTGGAAAGGATGGTAACGAAAAGGGAGTTAATACTGAGAATCAGGAAAAAACAGCTAAAGTTTTTGGGACATGCCCTGAGGAAAGAGGGATTGGAGAATCTGATACTCACAGGCCAGATAAAGGGAAGGAGAGACAAAGGAAAACAGCGTGTAACATACTTGACGGGCCTGAGCAGGTGGATAGTAAAGCGGGGTTTGGGTTGGGTAACAGGAGAAACCGTGCTAAGAGATACCAGGGATAGGGAGACGTAGAAAGCCATCATTGCCTACGTCCTGAAGGGACACAACACATATAATAATATCTTAACTTATTTATAAATGGAATTTTGTCTGTGTGTGTGGGTGTGTGTGTCCGTTACCTATAGACTCCGAAGCGGCTGAACCGATTTTCTTGAAAATTTACACAGTTGTACTATAAAAATCGATAATATATATATATATATATATATATATATATATATATATATATATATATAAGGCAAGATGTTTGTGTGTGTGTCTGTTTATCTGCTTGTATGTCTGTATGTTTTTCAGTCCTTTTATTTTAGTTTTTGCTTCAGGATTGGCTCTAAGTAGGTATAATTGTAGTTCTTAGTCTCAGCCATGATACCATTTACTCAGAGGACTTATTTAGCCTTCAAAATTCAATTTACGACGAAAAATACTTATTTGATATCGCTACCAGGAAATCAAAATTTGACTTACATCCATTCATGTGTCTTTCGATCTACGGTTTCGCTTTAACTGGAAACAACTATTGCACGAAGTCTTTCGTGCCAACGTGCAAAGAGTCTGAGCTCCAAGACAATGGATTAGTTTTAAAGCTTTCATTACACCCGAGCAACGCCGGGCTATACTGCTAGTATACACACACACACACACACACACACACACACACACACACACACACATATATATATATATATTTATATATATATAATATGCTTTCATTACACCCGAGCAACGCCGGGCTATACTGCTAGTTACATATAGATTAAAATAGACTTTATTTCTTAATATAAAACATCGACCGAGACAACGGATTAATGACATTACCTGGGTTCTTTTGAGATTTTAGATTATTTATTTAGGTAATGGAATAGTATTTAAATCTCACCCATTCGCAGTTAGATCAACCAAATGCAGATGACAATTCTACTCCTGCAGTTTTTTTTCTCGCACTTCCCGCCTGTGGAATTCGCTTCCATATT
Organism: Ascarosepion bandense; assembly: GCA_037127315.1. NCBI lineage: Eukaryota > Metazoa > Mollusca > Cephalopoda > Sepiida > Sepiidae > Ascarosepion > Ascarosepion bandense. The sequence continues at coordinate 2,028,729 of JBBBDQ010001147.1, forward strand.
CTTGCTTTGCTGGCGGCTACAACCTCCAGAAATTTAAATGCAATGTCAATACTCATTTATCAACCACTTGACTCTAGTTCTTTCTTCACCGCCCCGTATATCCTTTCCTTTCTCTCTACTCTTGCAACTGTCCTCACCCCTGTATTCCCATCCTTCACTTGCTCCTTTCTAACTGGTTCGTCTTTCTCTTTACTCTCCTCCTATCTAATCTTTTTACTCTTATGTAGCCCCCTGCACATCAGTGGCGTTATCGCCTTCTCGGGGTGATACGATTAAAAAACGCACACACACACACACACACACACACACACACACACATATATATATATATATATATATATATATATATATATATATTTTAATCATATCCCCCCGAGCAAGGCGGTAACGCCACTGATGTGCAGGGGGCTACATAGGAGTGAAAAGATTGGAAAAGAGAAAACCGGAAACCGCATCCTAAACAAGAAACTAGGGATGAGCCTCTTCACCTGTTCAATAGACGTGGGTGGAGTGTGAACCGGGCGATAGTTTAGTCTATCTACTCCAATTGAAAAAAAAAGTGAGAAGATTGGAAAAGAGAAAACCGGAAACCGCATCCTAAACAGGAAACAAGGGATGAGCCTCTTCACCTCTTCAATAGACGTGGATGGAGTGTGAACCGGGCGATAGGTTAGTCTAGCTATTCCAATGGAAAAAAAAAAGAGTGAGAAGTTGAAACTGAGAAAAAAAAATAAAGATTTTTTTTTCCTTCAAGTTTCAACTTAGTTAAAGTCAAAAGATGCCTTCGAAGCTAAACTAATTTACAGAACCTTCTCTAGCAAGTTTAAAAAGACGAAATAAATAACCCTTTGGTTGTCCAGCTGAAAGGAAAATTTACCGTAGTAGTTAGAGGCAAAATACAGTTTCTTATTTAACAATGGCGAAAAGAAAATTAACATTAAATACAAGAAAAACAAGAATGGCTGGCCACTTACAAAACAGATAAACTTTGAACTGAAGTCGAGTGGGAAATTCCAACAGTGAGACCAAAATATTTCAACTCATTTCAATAGTGGCGGCCAGTCAACTGAATTGTTAGTGTGACCGAGCACGAAAAGAGAGGGACTGAGAGAGAGTGAGAGAGAGAGGGGGGACTGAGAGAGGTAAAGTGATGTAGGATAAATTATCGGAGGCATTTTACACTTAAATTCTTTAAAATAACGATATTGCAACAGGTTTAAATAACAAAATAAGGTAAATAATATCTCTATCTATTCATATCGAAAGAAGCCTTCGAAGCTAAATGTCTATTTGATTTTCAAATACATTGCTTCAAGAATATTCACTGAGATATAATTTCTCATTACTATAAATGTTACACTTAGTGGATACATATTTGAGTAGGCATCTTTGTTTTTCTAGTGTCTTTAATAGAGGAAAATTTTTAAAAACTGCTTTCCTTTGATATAGGAAAAAATCAGTATATAGTAAGACTTGCTTTAGACAACTTGGCCATGGTGAACTTCACAGCAAAGCAAGGCTCAATTACTCTCATGAAAGAAAGCACATTGCTTATTAAAATCCCTTGAAGCCCATATCTGATAACTTTATTTTCATATCAAAAACTGTCATATCAAAGGAATTAATAAGTAGGTTTTTTAATCTGTCATTATTTTTCATTGCTAATTTCTTATTCTTCTGTGTCATGCCCCTTCAGGAGGTTGGCACTTTTAGCTCTCCACAATTTCCTGTCCTTTGAAACTCTTAGTAAATTTTGACTTTTTGCTATCTCTCCCTTGTTCCCTGTTCAGGATGTGGTTTCGGGCTTTCTCTTGTCCAATCCTTTCATTTTATTTTTATTTTTCTGTTTCATTTTTTTTTTCAATTGGAGTTTCAATTGATAGACTAAACTATCGCCCGGTTCACACTCCACCCACGTCTATTGTACAGGTGTAGAGGCTTATCCCTTGTTCTCTGTTTAAGATGTGATTTCCGGATTTCTCTTTTCCAATCTTTTCACTCTTACATAACCCCCTGCACATCAGTGGCGTTACTGCCTTTTTTTTTTTAAAAAATCTCTCCTAATCCCTGCTCTGCCATTAGAAAGGTTATTCATTGTTCTCTTCTGTTCTCATTATCATTTCCAAGAAAAATCATGATTATCACTCTTATAAACATTATATTTGGTGAATACATATTTCAGTAGATTTTTTTTCTCAGCTGCCAATCAGTGGTGATACATTCATATGTTGATTTTTCTGATTCTATATTTTTTTAAAAGGAAATCTTCACACAATTTCCATATTGTAACATTTTTTTAATCATTTCACCGACAAGTAAGGCAATAAAACCACTAAGACAGAAAAGGTCACTGTTAGAGAATATGAGAAAAATATACTAAAATACACTATTAATGAGCAAGACAGGATAAGGATTAATCTTCAAAAATTTAAATGCAATGTCAAAGTTGAATGGAAAACAACATGCTGGAAAAGTTTCACAAGTGAGAAATCCGCTGAAGAAAAGTTCATCGAAATACTTACCATGAAGTAGTTATAGAAAAGACACAGAGAAAGCTACATTACTATGGTGGGAAATTGACTGAAACCAAGATGTCAGGTCAGGACTATTGATTGATTGATTGTTTAATACTTAGTTTCGGGTCCTAATAGGGTTAGACCAGTACACATTTATATTAAAAATTATATTGTAGAACTTTTGAATATTTTTCATTTTTAAACGAGTTATTTCGCTACCTTGGTTTCTACCATGAGTGGTGTCTTCAGCCGATTTTTCATAATTTTATTAAAAATCGGCTGAAGAAACCACTCATGACAGAAACTAAGGTAGCGAAATAACTTGTTTAAAAATGAAAAAAAAAAAAATATATATATATATATAAGCTTAGACCCGATGAAAAAATCAACAATTACTGTGATTTTTTGTTGTCTTTCAACGATATCGCCATCAAGTATATCAGACGGTATGAACGGAACCTACACAAAATTAATAGACAGAACTTGTCTATATTATTCAATGAAACCTGCATTAATATATATATATATATATATATATATATATATATATATATATAATCATATCGCCCCAAACAAGGCATTTTACTGCCACTGTTTTATAGGGGGTTACATAAGAGCAAAGTTATGAGAAAGAGTGACTGGTTATAGGGGGTGTCAGGAAGTGGGTAAGAGAAGGATGAGAATACTGATGAGAGTGGAGTGGACGGAGAAAGGAGCATGAGAGAGAGGATGCAGGTTAGTGAGATAGGAAATGACAATTGACTTTACATTTAAATTCTTGGAGATTGTAGCTGTCTATCTATCTATCTATCTGTTTATCCATCCTTCCATTCATCTATCTATCTGTTTTTTTTTTTGGGGGGGGGGTTGTAATCGTGTGGTCCCAAGCAAGGCATTTCACTGCCACCGCCCTGCAGAGGGCCACATATGATGAAAGTTACGAGGAAGAGTGATAGGCTATAGGGGGCGTCAGGAAGTGGGAAAGAGAAGGATGAGAACACTGATGAGAGTGGAGTGGACGGAGAAAGGAGCATGAGAGAGAGGATGCATGTTAGTGAGATAGGAGATGACCATTGACTCTACATTCAAGTTCTTGGAGATTCTATCTATCTATCTATCTATCTATCTATCTATCTATCTATCTATCTATCTATTTTTATTTACAATCGTGTGGCCCAAAGCAAGGCATTTTACTGCCACTGTTTTGCAGGGGGTTACATAGGAGGAAAGTTATGAGTTTGCCCAGTCTTGACTCTACCCTTCGGCGGAGCCACGACTGGGTTAATACTCTCCGCCCGGAGGCAGAGAGATTGACAGTGTCAAAAGAATTACCGCGAGAAAACGCGAAATTCTCCAGTCTCGGGTCTACTGAAGTATTATATGTAATGCTCTGGACGAGTCCATCTTTAGGAAAAGAGAGAACCCCACAACAAATATAATTACGAGAAAGAGTATAAGTGTGGGATCAGGTTTCAAGAGATTTGTCAAACATCTGGACTAAATGTGTGTTTCGATGTGAAACTATTGAGCCGGTCAAACAGATGTTTGTTTATTTATTAATATACTAGCTGTACCCAGCCACGCGTTGCTGTGGCTCAGTTTGGTTAAATGAAAAAAAAAAAAAGAAATTTCTTAACTAAACTAACGAAATAAATGGGATATCAATAATAATTCGTTGAAAACAAAAAATAAATAAATAGAATTAAAAAAATAGCGGGGAAGGGATTTCTGTTGTTTACGCCCGCCAAAATAGAAATAATAATAATAAAAGGCTTCGTTTACCTTAAATGTACAGATGTTTTCAATGAAATAACAAAGTTGTCTGTAAAGGCGTCTGTATTGAAAATGAATGTTTTTTGGTTCGGCTCTCATCGGTTCTAATAGATTTGCAAAATATGTATTTTTTAGTATTGTAATATTTTTTAATATAAGGTATATAAAAAACACGCTCGTATTCGATTAAAATGCTATAGTAAAATTTCAAAACAACTAGAGCAGCCGTTTTCTAGATTAGCGGATAGTAACAAAAAGAAACAAGTACATTTTTATTTATATAGATTATAGATTTATCTATTGAGCGCTTTCTGATGAAGCGTGTACTGTGTAGTTAAGGAAAGGATCGTTTGTATTGACTCGATGATCTACGGTGAACTCCTTCTGCCACCCTGAAAATAGGAAAGGAAATCACGAACTAAGATATATTAACATTAAAGCATGTCAGGAAAAGACAGCTAAAGTTCCTGAGACATGCAATGAGGAAGGAGGGCTTGGAGAACCTGTTACTAACAGGCCAGATAGAGGGGAAAAGAGACAGGGGAAAGCAGTGGATAATATATTTGAAGGACCTGATCAGATGGATGACAGAACGAGGGTTGCATGGTGCAACAAGAAAAACGTGCTAAGAACCACCATGGATAGGAAGATGTGGAAAGCCATAATCGCCTACGTCCTGAAAGGACAGGGCACATAGAATAAGAACATTAAATCAATTTAACCCAGGCACATTATTGAGAAGATAATGACAGCCAAAGAGCAAATATTTTCATGCAACTCATCTTCGGAGCATATTTTCAAAACTGCAAATCATAATTAATCGAAGGGTCATGGAAAGATTTTAAGATATCGAAATGTCAACCCAATTCCGATAAATACAGAAGTAAAAAAAAAAAAAAGGGTTATTTGGTAATCACCTACATCATGTAAATTATATGTAAATCTAAAATTGGTTCAAAATTTTTCGCTACACAAAAGATACAGGTAGGTAAATATATTTTCGATTCTTTAAGCACGCATTTTATAACAAAATGGAGATATTATCAAAACACCGTCTAAGCATTTCCTATGTAATAAATTATGCTATTTTCTAATTAGGCGGGGGGATATATATAGGGTGCGATGAATAAATTGTCTTTTAAATTACGCAAAAATGAAAATACACTGACATCTTATTTTAACAGATATATTTACCAACATTATGCAAAAATATCTTGAAATACGAAAGAGCAAATTTATTCAATAAAATCGCTAGTCTTCAACCACGGCCCCCAGAAGACTTCGAAATCTCCTGCAACTCTTCTGGATGGTATACTTCTTTATGTAAGTGAATGCTTGCCTTTTCATCTTTAGTGTTAAAAAGCGTTTTGTTGGGCTCACACTCAACTGCTCCCCACACAAAATAACCAAGGGAGTTGCACTCTGGGGAGTTAGTTGGCGAGATGTAAGGGGCGATGTGGTGGCAGAAATTGTCTGACTGGGTTCTTCTGCTTGTGTGACATGGTGCAGAATCCTGTTGCCAGACATAGGTATTTCCAGCAGCCATCTTCTTGACCCAGGACAACACTGTCTACTCAAGGCACTTAATGTACGCCTCCGTGTTGAATCTGAGACATTGGGGGAAGATAAATGCGGGCATAACAATCAGAGTGAGTTTTCCGAGATTCCCTACCTTCGTAATCATCATTAAACTCATCAAACTATTTCCGAATCCTTTGCACTGATTGACACCCAGACACCCGGAAATGTTCGTATTAGGGGTTTCGATGCGAATACCAAACAATGCAGCATGCTATTTTCAAATTTCCGACGGAGGGTGCCCAACTGACTCTACTATACTCTGCAGTCGACAGAATTAAAATCAAATCAAATCATATCTATATATATATATATATATATATATATATAGTCATCCGCAGACAGATCTGCTTCGCTGTAACACAGCTCATCAGTACGGTTAGACTCCGATTGCTTTTAACCCAGGATTGAAACCCGACCGAATTGGAATCAGTCGACGATTCTACCTCTGGGCTCGGTAGAAGAAGGCAGACTCTTTAGCATGTATATTATCATTATACACGTCCAATAGACAGAGTGCTCTAATTCATTACTGAATGAGCGATGCGTAGATGACAGAGTAGCTACTGTTTTTCAAAGTCTACCATTCTTCCAGAGTGCTCAATCAGAGTGTGAGAGCGTAAATAGTCGTGTATATATATATATATATATATATATATATATATATATATATATATTCAACAACTATATTGCGGATAGAGTTTGGTAAATATCCTTGTGTATTCAAGTCAGTTAAATGCCATACGTGATACGCGCTTGTGTGATCAATTATCGAAAGAGGTATGACTGACTGGGCAGAAAATTTTCCCGGAGTAGGTTGCTATTACATTCTGCGGTAGACTGGTTGCCAGCCAAGGCTATAGAACCCAATCTGTTCTGTTATTTGACTCATAGATATAAGGGGAAGAGATGTATTATATTATTAAGTAGTAATTAGTGGGGGATCAGTTTATTGCTTCATAACAATATAAAACTGATCAGTTTATTACTTTATAACAATATAAAACTTTATGCCCAGTAGAAGCTTTAATCATGTTTTCAACTATTATATTCAGTCAGTCAGTTAAGTGCCATACGTGATACGCGCTTGTGTGATCATGTCTCAAAAGAGACATGACTGACTGGGCAGAAGATTTTCTCGCAGTAGGTTGCCATTATTTTCTGCGGTAGAATGGTTGAAAACCAAGGTTGTAGAACCCTATCTGTCCTGTCATGACTGGAGGAAGAAGCTATTTGCGCGTAAGTGAATGTAACGAATTCGACTGGAATTTGAACTCAGCTCTCCTATTTCTGGTTCCGAGCCGATACAACGCGCGCGTATTTAAATGGGATCTATGGTCAGGGAGATATAGTGTGATTTTTCTTGATAGAGATTTGGTAGTATATCCTACCAAACTTTATCCACAACATAGCCGGATGTGCGTTGTGGTGCAGGATGTGCATTGTGGTGTAGTGAATATCGACTCAGAACGACAAATCAGGGAGCCGAGTTCGAATTCTAGTTGAATTCCTTGCATTCACTTTCGCACAAATACTCGTGGGAAAGGTATTTATCCGTCTCTTCCCTCCATTTATTGGTCAAAATGATAGGACAGATTGGGTTCTATAGCCTTGGCTGGCAACCAGTCTACCGCAGAAAGCAATGGCAACCTATTGCGGGATAATCTTCTTCCCAGTCAGTAATGTCTCTTTCGAGACATGATCACCCAAAGCGTGTATCACGTATGGCACTCAACTGAGTCGCTGATAATGCAAATATAATAGACTCATCCACTCCCACACAAAACACACACTATATATATATAGTTATTGATGTGTGTGTATATGTGGATGTCTGTCTATAAAAACGAAAGAACGCGCAAGTGATGAATTGTTTTCTAATTCCTACCCTCCACCGTTTGTGCGAATATGTGGGGAGTCTTTTACTCATATTCACTCTCCCCAGTGTGCGTCTTGGCACTGATAACACTCATAGTTTTACTTTTTCCCTCACTGTCAATTCTCTTGACGTCCTCACTCGGGTCATTGACATACTTAATTATCATTCGCTTGCTTTATGTTACATTGGAAACCCCAAAGGCGACGATGACCAACATGCGGTTGGCACTATTTCTTTTTTTCTCTCTTGATCGGAAATTTTATCCTTAATTCTAAATTTAAGAATTTTTGTCAAATTCTAAAATACAATTTATATTAACGCTAGAGTTACAGTGGATGTATTTGTAGTGTATTGGATATCGTCGTGGGAACGACAAGCCGCGTTCAAAATCTGACCAAAGTTGATGCTTTTCTTCTTCTTCTTCTTCTTCTTCTTCTTCTTCTATGTGCCTTCAGGACGTAGGGGATTATGGCCTTCCACGTTTCCCTATCCCTGGTGACTCTAAGCACGCCTTTTCCTGTTACACCATGCAATCCTCGTTCCATCATCCACCTGATTAGGTCCTTCAAATATGTTATCCGTTGTTTTCCCCTGTCTCTTTTCCCCCTCCATCTGGCCTGTTAGTATCAAATTCTCCAAGCCCTTCTTCCTCATTGCGTGTCCGAGGAACTTTAGCTCATGCTCAATATTAATTTCCTTTTTGTTTCCATCATTTCCAAGACCTCAGACCTTTGGAAAATGCATCAATTCATCTTTTCTCCTCTCAGCTAAAGTTTAAATAGCAAGGTAGACTGTACCTTTAAGCCTTGGGTGGTAACCAGTCTAAAGAAGGAAAAGGGTGATGAGGGAAAAGTATTCGCGAACGAGTGGCGAGTCACAGATATTTAAAAAATTTATTTCTCCTTTTGCTTGTTTTTTATAGAAATTCCGAAAAACAGTCACGTATAAAGATATTTTCAGAGTAACTTAAGAGAATTTTTATACAGAAATTTTTCTTAATTTTTTTGCTAAATCCTTTCTGGACATTATTCCTTCTATTTCTTTAAAATTCGAAAGAAGAAAGAATTAGTAAAAACTTTGAACTAAAATCAATTAGGAACATTCTCAAATGATAGCACGGTTTATGGAGCCTTGTAGCTGATCTCACATCTGATCTAATTGAGCTCTAACATCTCAATAAAATAAAAACTGGCTTGTAACTTTCATTACCTCTGAAAACAAGCTAGTATCACTTTGTACGAGTTAGAATTCCAGTTGAATTCATTGCATTCACTTACACACAAATAAGCTTGCAGAAGGTATTAACCCGTCTCTTCTCCCTCCGTCTATGACAGGACAGATTAGATTCTATAGCCTTGGTTGGCAACCAGTCTACCACAGAAAGTAATGGCAAGCTACTACGGTATAATATTCTGCCCAGTCAGTCATGTCTCTTTCGAGACATGATCACCCAAAGCGTGTATCACGTATGGCACTCAACTGAGTCGCTGATAATGCAAATAGATTCATCCACTCCCACACAAAACACACACACACACACACACACACATATTTTTTTTCTAAACATATACTGATAAATACAAGAGACAATGAATGTCTATTATGTTTAATCATAAGCCGTTCTAAACATCATATTTTGGCTTTAATTTTAGGTGAAAATAAAGACAAAAATTCTCCAACATTTGGATAATTTTTTATGAAGTTGGTTCTAAGCTTTCGGCTCACTACAGGGAGGTTACAAGGACGTTAACATAAAAACATCCACCATCAGCGACGATTTTATCTTGTGTTGATATAAAACTTTACTAGGCAACGAGTCTATCACAGAAAGTAATGGCAAGCTACTACGGTATAATATTCTGCCCAGTCAGTCATGTCTCTTTCGAGAAAAACATGATTAAGGCTTATGTTGGACATAAAGTGGGGGATCAGTTTTATATTGTTATGAAGTAATAAACTGATCCCCCACTAATTACTACTTAATAATATAAGATATCTCTTCCCCCTCTAGCTATGAGTTAAATAACAGGACAGATTGGGTTCTATAGCCTTGGTCGGCAACCAGTCTGGCAACTTACTGCGGGATAATCTTCTGCCCAGTCAGTCATGTTTCTTTCGAGACATGATCGCCCAAAGCGTGTATCACGTATGGTACATAACTGACTGACTGAGGTGACAGGAAACCAAGGAGCTGGAAGAGAGTTCCAAGGGCGGCAACAGAATTGTGTGTGCGTGCGAGTTCGAGGCCGTGTGTGTGTGTGTTTTCGCTTGTTATCTTCTTACTCATCATCGTTGACTGACTTTAAACATAATTTCAATATTTAGACTCATCACAAAAAACTTCGTCAATTACCGACATAAATTCTTGTGATAATTAATTACTAAATTAAGATATGACCTAAATAAATAAATAAATATCGTAACATCTCCTACGAGCACAGGTACTGCAATATAACCATTGCCCCGGTCGATGTTTTATCTCAAGAAATAAAATTTATTTCAATTCTTATGTAATCAAGATTCAGTCAGTTAAGTACCATACGTGAAACACGCTTCGGCGATCATGACTCGAAAGAGACGTGACTGGCTGGGCAGAAGATTATCCCGCAGTAGATTGCCATTGCTTTCTGCAGTAGATTGGTTACCAGCCAAGGCTATAGAACCCAATCTGTCCTGTTATTTAACCCATAACTAGAAGGAAGTGATGGATTAACACCTTTTCCAAGGGTATTTGCGCTTAAGTGAATGCAATGAATTCAACTGGAATTTGAACTCGGCTCCCCGATTTCTCGTTCCGAGCCGATATCCACTGCACCACAACGCACATTAATAAGCTTTGAATTTTTAATCTATATGTAATTATGTATTAAAATAAGATTGAATAGTTAATATTTACTAACGTATTATATTTTAAAATATAATGTATTTATGCCATAAAATCCAATGAATATTTGATCTGCAGGATGATGAATGTTTGCACTCTTAAAAGGAAACTCATATCTTATCTAAACTTATTTATAAATGGAACTTTGTGTGTGTGTGTCTATTCGTTACATATAGACTCCGAAACGGCTGAACCGATTTTCTTGAAAATTTACACAGTTCTACTATAAGCGTCTGCGAGTGTTCTTAGCTAAGTTTTGTGTCGAGGTACCCCTGATAAATATCGAAAATCGATAATTGAAAAAATCGGGTTATAGAAGGAGTGGTCCGATTTTAATCAAATTTCATACCCTCATAAACAAAGACATAAGAAACGATATTCAGAAGTTTCAAGGTTGCAGTTCTTACAATGGTGCAGAAAATCCATAATATATGTATATATATAAAAGGCAAGATGTTTGTGTGTGTGTGTCTGTTTATCTGTTTCTATGTCCTTTATACAAATCCACAATTTTTATCTGATTCTCACCAAACTTCACACAAATATTCTTTAGGCTGAGTCTTTGCTCCAGGACCATGGATTAGTTTTAAAGCTTTCATTACACCCGAGCAACGCCGGGCTATACTGTTAGTTGTGAATAAAGTTCATTCCAGACCAAGCAGATGCATATTTCTAAACTGCTTTATCTTTACAAAAGTTAGATCAGACCCCAACTCGACTGGGGCGGTTCAACGTCACCTTTCCAGCCTTAGTATAATTCAAAATCGTTTAATCCGTCTTGTTGGGGGCGGGAGTGACTTAATTTTTACACGTACCCTACAGACACAACGTCACAAATCTATATTAGAAAATAATTTATGAGATTTTTCTTCATAGGAAAGGGTAAGAAAAGAGGTAAATGTTCGTTTTAGGTGCCGACGGCTTTTCCCCCTTCAAATTTATCCAAACTTGCATTATTTCTGTTCAAATGTATATGCTGAACTCAAATCAACAATTAGTTAATGAAGAAATTTACCTTTTTTTATTTGAAAGTCCATAAAAAAGACAAAAACGAACTATATCTCGCACTTTTTCTCTCCCGTAACTCTCACAAAGTCATGTAATTAACTGCAGAATGACGTTCTACGTAGGCAGAATTTTTTGTTGAATTTTGGCCGATTTTTTCCTTTACTGAAACTTCCGGCGATGTACTTCCTGTTATAAGAGTAACAAGCGTAGAAATACAATAGCGCATTACTTTAATTTCCGGAACTACATCGCTGGAAGTATCAGTAAATGAAGAAAAATCGACAAAAAAAATCTGCCCAAATCTGTTCAAATGCGCAGTACGTCATTCTGCAGTTAATTACATGACTTCGTGAGAGTAACGGGAGAGAAAAAGTGCAAGATATAGTTGGTTTTTTTTATGGACATTTAGATAAAAAAAGGTAAGTTTCTTCAATATCATACAGTTGATTTAAGTTCAGTATATACATTTTGCACAGAGATAATAATGCTATTTTGGATAAATTTGAATGGGAAAATCGTCGGGGCTTACAACGAAAATTTATCAGAAAAGATTTAAGCTACGCATTTATTTATTTTGTCATGATAACTAAGCTATATAGTTAAAATAGAATTGAAATATTTTTTTTTATTTAATTAAATCTCAAAATAACTGGCATTGTAACCGGAAATTAAGAAAACGAAAGCACCGTTTCAGCTATTATTCAAACACGGAAGTACCGTGTCGGCCATATTGTTATACGCGTCTGCAGACAAAAATTATCGTTATTATACAGACCCTCCTTACCAAGTTCTGACAAGTGGCTTCATCCATTCCTATCGCGAAAAAATACGATAACGAGTGTAGAATGCTAACAAATCTTATTTTGTTTCACTAGTAGAGATTAATGCCACTGTTTTGTGGGAAGTAATCTCCCAAGAGACTTTATATGTATTTACAAGTCCATGAAGCAAAAACTTAAAGCAAATTAAAATAAATTTAACCAAGATGTAAAAAAGGTAAATATTCTAGTAAAAAATGCTACTTGTCTTTTATTTGAAACTTTCATTACACCCGGCGTTGCTCGGGCGTAATGAAAGCTTTAAAACTAATCCATGGTCCTGGAGCTCAGACTCTTTGGACGTTGGCACTAAAGACTAAAAAGCAATAATTGTTTCCAGTTAAAGCGAAACCGTAGACTGAAAGAAAAATGAATGGATGTAAGTCAAATTTTGATTTCCTGGTATAGATATCAAATAGGTTTTTTCGTCGTAAACTGAATTTTGAAGGCTAAATAAGTCCTCTGAGTAAATGGTATCATGGCTGAGATTAAGAACTACAATTATACCTACTTAGAGCCAAACCCGAAGCAAAAACTAAAATAAAAGGGCTGAAAAAATACAGACATACAGGCAAATAAACAGACATACACACAAACATATTGCTTTTTATACATATATATTATCGATTTTCTGCACTATTGTAAGAACTGCAACCTTGAAACTTCTGAATATCGTTTCTTATGTCTTTGTCTATGAGTGTATGAAATTTGATTAAAATCGGACCACTTCTTCTATAACCCGATTTTTTCGATTATCGATTTTCGATATTTATCGGGGGTACCTTGACACAAAACCTAGGTAAGAACACTCGCAGACGCTTATAGTATAACTGTGTAAATTTTCAAGAAAATTAGTTCAGCCGTTTCGGAGTCTGTAGGTAACGGATACACACACACACACACACACACACACACACACACACACACACACACAAAGTTCCATTTATAAATAAGTTTAGATCTTTAGGAATTTCCCGGTTGCGTGTGTTTGCGCTCGGCAGCGTGAGTGGAATAAACGAAAACCCCAAATGCTTGAGAAGACTGTTCGAACAGCTTTTATTCGGTTGAAAAGGGAGTGAAAAAAATGTAATTTGCGGAGGGAAATGGTTTTCCCAGTTAACAATATATTAAAGTGTTTTTGTTGAGAGAGATTTCTTCGCTGGTTACCACGAGAGGAACAATGAATCCAAGTGTGAAACTGCTAGGACAGGCCTCGTGTCTGCAGATAGGGTTAAGTTGTATGTAGTTACAATTGGTAAGGGATTACGGCCTATCACGTTGAATACACCGGTTCTCGTTCGATCACCGAAGTTAAGCAACGTTGAGCCTGGTCAGTACTTAGATGGCTGACCGCTTGGGAATACCCGGTGCTGTAAGCGTTTAGTGACGGATGTGCGTTGTGGTGCAGTGGATATCGGCTCGAAAAGAGAAATCGGTGAGCCGCGTTCGAATTCCAGTTGAATACCCTGCATTCACTTAAGCACTGGTACCCTTGGGAAAGGTATTAATCCGTCCCTTCCCTCCAGTTATGGGTCAAATAACAGGGTAGGTCTTGGGGACTCTGTCCTTAAAAACAAATCCCAATGAATCTTGATACTCGAAAAGAAAAAGTATTACTAGACAAAAAACTTATATAAAAACAACAATAAATTGTTGAAAGAAAAAAGGTATTACCAGCAATAAATAAATAAAATTTAATTGGCATTAAATGACCCGCCGAGGTTAATATGCCATAAAAACAAAACAACCAACCAACATTTGGTGAGTAGTTTAAAGTGAGACTTTTCTGCCGGCTCCTGCGAGAGGAATATGAAATCTAACGTCTAGCTGCCAACACAAGCCTCGTCTTTTGCAGCGAAGCTTGCGTGTATTCTTTCAACAGGCGTCTCAAATGGAGAGCCACTGGAAATGAGTAATGAAGTAGACGCCGAATAGGGATCAGTCAAGGTTTTTATAACCTCAGGGACATCCGATTGTACCCTGCTGATTATTTCAGCTGCTGCTGATGAATCGAGCAAGTAAGAAAGCCCACACACGCCACAATCCAACAAGCGAGATAATTTTTATAAATCATTCGGTGGTGGGAGATCCGCTGTAACTGTTTCACAATAGCATTAAAATAGGTCAGGATTTGAATTCGGCTGACGAATTCCATTTTCGGCTGTTACGTTACCACACAATTTCTTAAGTTCCCCAGAGGACGAAATGCGTCGGCTAAGATAAATTTTCCTTTTGCTTTATGCCTCTTCTATAAATACTTTCACGGCTTCTGATATCGATGAACTTAGATCACTGGTGCTCCCTAGGTACGAATTTGCATGAGATACTAGATTAGCAAATAGGTCCCACCCTTTTACAGTGAAACCGATAAAATGTAACCGCAATTTCTACTCCAACAGCTTCTTTTCTCGCACTTTCTGCCTGTCGAATTCCCTTCCACATGCTTGCTTCCCCGACAGCTACAATCTACAGGAGTTTAAATGTATGGTCAATAGACACCCCCTAACACACTAACTCGCATCCATTCTCTCAAACACTCTTCCCATCTACGCAACCCTCATCCTCAGTATCCTTACCTGTCTATCACCCTCCTTCTGGCATTTCCTATATCTAACCACTCTTTCTCATTACCTTCCCTATGTAACCCCCTGCACAATAGTGGCAGTGGAATGCATTGCTTGGGGTGAAAATTCATACAATTTCTAGTCGGTTTGTGAAAGTCGTTCTGCTTAATTCGACTGCCATTGCATCAGACTCTGATATTCCATTTAAACTTTGGTGATTCCTGTTTTGTAGAATTATCGACATTGAGTTCAATGTAAAGAGCAGTTCTCGACATTGTAATAATGGTGATTTTGCACCCCTTTTCCTTTGCAGAAGAATTCTAGTCACACTACAAGAATTTTAAAGAAACATGAAATATGAAACCATTTCTCCTTGTGTCTCCTCGTGTTGCGAGGACGCCAAAACAACAGATGATCACTGATTGTTATTATATTTCAGTGTCGTTTCAGTAACTAAAAAATGACAACATCTGTCAGATATGAAAAACAAAAAACAATGAATGCATATATATAGAACCAACTTAATAAAAAATTATCCAAATGTTGGAGAATTTTTGTCTTTATTTTCAACTGAAATTAAAGCCAAAATACGATGTTTAAAACGGCTCATGATTAAACATAATAGACATTTTTGTCTCTTATATTTAACAGTATATGCTAAAAAATATACATACATATATGTATATATGCGCGCGCGTGTGTGTGTACACACGCACATGTGCGTTTTTTATTGGGTGCAAACATAAGCAATGTCTACTGAATGTTTGTGTGCAAACCTATAAAAGTATTTAGATTACTTTGCTTCTTTCTAACACGCCCCCCTCACTCTCAATCTCCCCCTCTCCTCTCTTTTTCTCAAACTACGAGTTTACAGCATCACCATCCTATCTGTGCTACTACTCAGCAATAACCTGTGATTCCCACGCCCTTAGATCGACCAAGACGGTACGTTGATTCGATCTTGCATCCAATGAGGAGCTCCGCCTGCCGAAAATCCTTAGCAGCATCGCTCAACATCGTGTTCGCTGGCTTAGTCACGACCTACGACGACTTGATGGCCACCCTACCAGAGTTATCTACCAGCTTGACCTGCCATCTGCAGACGACCGCCAGGACATCCAGGAGACCAATCTGACACTGGAGGATGTTCAAATGCTCTCTCTGTCTCTCTCTCTCTCTCTCCATATATATATATATATATATATATATATATATATATGTATATATATATATATATATAGTGTAAGAAAGTGGCAGAACACGTAGATTTTAAACCCACTGTTAATCCTCTCCAAAAGTTAATTAATATCCATGTTTCATGCACAAAATAAAAAAATATTATATTAATAAAATAAACTCATACAATACTAAAAGGTCATTCTATTTCATCCACTCAAAGATGGTAGTAAAATAAAAATTGTCTACCCATTTTAAAAATCTAAGGTCCCACTATGCGATTTACCCAGACAAAACTAAAAAGTGACCTGTCCAGAACTAAGCCACCTCACCTCCCTCTCCAAACCCAAATCTGTATCTCTGTGGTTACAAACTGCCGACGGACCAGCTTAGACATATTAAATTCCCACCCCCCTCATCACCTACATATCACATTCCCAAAAATAAATCGTTTCCACCTTCTATTTTCAGTTCCATATATCACCCGAAGAGGAGCGGTTGTGCTCCGAAACATGAAAATTTTTGTGTAGTTATACTATGCTTTTATAACATTGTAACAACTATTACAATATATATATACACACACAATACAAAAAATCTAGAAGTGAGCCACCAGCTATCGCGGTTTCACACAAATGGGTCTTCAGGGTAAGAGGCTTCTTTCTCTGAAAAACCGTTTGTGTGAAACCGCGGTAGGTGGTGGCTCGCTTCTAGATTTTTTGTATTGTATTCTCACTCTACTTTCGTACTTTCGTATCGAGCACTTTGCTGTTAAGGTTTCGTCTTGGGTTTTTTTTTCTTTCCAACGGGCATTAGACGTATTTTTCTTGTGCGCTGTTTGTTTCTTTTTTTCTCACCCTTTATTTAACCCACAAGGTAGCCCTCGCCGGGTTACAAGACGGTTTATATTACTGTTAAGTTAGCATTATTTTTGGATGTTTAGTCTGTTATTATTAGTGTTGACTTACTGTAATTAAGTTCATTATATATATATATATATATTGATGCATGTTCCATTAAATTATATATACACGTTTTGTCGACTTATTTTATGTAATTTTTTTCATATCGTCATATCAAAGATGAAAATAGTGTTGGTTGTAACGGGCAGCTCGCGGACGAACGTTAGTAGTAGTCGTCTATTTTGTTAGTGTGGAGGATTGGCGAAAATGTGCGTGCATGCTAGAAGCGAAAATCGCACTCCACCTTGTGGCGTCTCACATGACCACACTATTTTCACAACCAACAGTATTTTCATCTTTGATAATGGCTGATGTGATTAAATAAAAAACAGGTATCAATATTGTGATTTTCGTTTCTCTTTCAGCGATAATGCCATTAAACTTATCAGACGATATGAAAAAAGTTTACATAAAATAAATCGACAAAACTTGTCTATATTATTTGAAGAAACATGCATCAATGAAAAAAATGCTCCCTAAACACACACACACACACACACACACACACACACACACACACACATATATATATATATATATATGTCAAGAAATTAATTAAATTTAGTAATTACAGGCATTTCGTAAGGATGGAAAACGAAAAATAAAATCGCAGGAAAAACGACCGAACGGTTTCTATCCCAACCTATTCAGGGCCATTCGGGGAAAATTTCTTTTTCTTTTTTTTTAATTTAAAAATGAAAATGTATGAAAAAAAAGGCAAGCACTAGATGCTGATAATGTGAAGTCCAAGTAGGCAAACCCTCTGTTTTCAGAGAGACGGCATCCTAGACCTAATATACAAAGATTTCAATGCCTGCAAGTGAAACAAATGTGTGAACCAGACAAAACATAAACCTGGTCAACACTAAAATCAATCACACACACGCACATATATATATATATATATATATATATATATATATATATAAATGTAAACTTGTCGTTATACTCGTTTCGAAAAACTCTCCGAGTACATACGCGGAAGGAAAAAATGGTAATAAAAAAAAGAACGAACTAAGCGCTTAGTCAAAGTACGCAGCCCAAAGAAAAAACCCGAGCCGAGTAACCTAAAACAAAAAGCTCTCAATGTCGAGCAAACAAAGTAAATAACTAACCTAGAGAGCCAACGAACCTATCAAGGTTTCACCAAATTGGATCTTCAATGAATGTTGTCTCCTTCCCAAAGCCAACTTTCCCTCAAGATCCAATTTGGTGAAACTTTGGTAGGTTCGTTGGCTCTCTAGGATATATATATATATATATATATATATTTTAATCATTTCACCCCGAGAAAGGCGGAAACGCCACTGATGTGCAGGGGGTTACATAAATGTAAAAAGATTAATTAGAAAAGAGTGAGGAGTACAAGCTAGTTAGAAAGGAACAATAGAAAGCTGAGAAAGAAGGTGCGATGACAGATACATAGGAGGAGAGAAAGGGAAGGTTATACAGGGGTGGGGAGAGAGCTAGAGGCCAGTGGTTAGTAGATGAGTATTAACTTTGCATTTAAATTTCTGGAGGTTGTAGCCGTCAGGAAAGCAAGAATACGGGAGTGAGTTCCACAGGCGGGAAGTGCGAGAGAGGAAGCTGCAGGAGTAGAATTGTCGTCTGCATTTGGCTAACCTGACTGTGAATGGGTGGGACCCAGTTGCCAGTCTGGTTGCACGGGTAAACACCTGTTGAGGAGGCATCAGTAACTTAAGCTCATCCGAGCAGAAGCCATGAAAATATTTATAGAAGAGACAGAGGGAGGCCACATTTCGACGATGGGAAAGTGGCTGCAGTCGAGTCGCCAGATATATATATATATGAATAAAGACGAAACGAAAACTTATCTTAGCTGACGTGTTTCGTCCTCCTAGGGTTAAATAAGTGTTCTGCCTGATTTAAATGCTTTTCTATCAGTATTAAAGTGATTGTCAACAATTTGAGCTACACTGTCTTATATATCGCTACTATATATATATATAGCGAGAGAGGTAAATATAATCTGGTAATCGAGTTAGATTGCTCTTAATCTTGAGGGTGGCCTTCGTGTGTCTACGAAAGCGACTGCATGACTGAACCAGGTGTTTCTCTTTCATGTTGTTAGACACGTCCACAATGACGTCATTCAACGAGTCACTGATAATGTGTAGTCGTTGATTGGACTCATTCTCGTCGACGTCTCTTGCGTAGTTAATCCAGATGATTCAAAACATAGAAGGTATCTGTTGCTGATAAAATGATCAGGAATATCCCCGGCATGGGTATCTTGAGTCCCGAGGGAAGTAACGGAGTCTAGGGGAACACGTACGATCACACCCTCGATCACATTATCTAATAATTTGACTTTGACGGTTACGTTCACCCTTAGGACCTGCAGAAAGAATTCGAGTGGAATAGCATACTCTCCACAATCGCAGGACTATCAAATACAACTTGAATTTAATATCTATCGCTATAGGTACCGTCAACGGATTCACAGAGAAGCACCTGTTCTTTCTTCCGTTCGAGTGGCCACTTAAAAATAGATATCTATAAATTGTTGTGGTTAGTAACTAATAATAATCACGTGCCTTTGTATCTGCAGTATTAAATTTAAAGCCTCCCGATTCTTCTGAAAGAGAAATGGTAGTAGTAATATCAGCCATTTCCTAATAAGGAAACATTTAACATTCATTGACTCAGCAACAAGTATGACTCGACATACGCTTTTCTTCACTCCATGTCCATCAGGCTGAGATCAAAGTGTAGTATCTGTTCTTAGAGACTCACTTCCTGCCCGCTGGCCGGGAAGCAATGACCAGGTAAGACTAGCTTTTGACA
Source organism: Ascarosepion bandense (assembly GCA_037127315.1). Lineage (NCBI taxonomy): Eukaryota > Metazoa > Mollusca > Cephalopoda > Sepiida > Sepiidae > Ascarosepion > Ascarosepion bandense. Next base: position 2,048,695 of record JBBBDQ010001147.1, read on the forward strand.
AACAATGACCAGTTTTGAAAAGCTATGACCAGCTAAGACCAGCTTTGTACCCAGTTACCGCATAAGCGCGGGCTGGGTAATATTTGACCAATTGCCTGAGTGTATGCGCTCAGGTTCCCCACGTTAAAAATTGATCTTGTGTCACAACACGCTCCAGTGGAGGAGTAAGGTAAATCTCGAATCAAAGGGTAGTATCTGTTCTCAGATACTCAGTTCCTAACCACCGCCCGGGTTCAGAAAGCAATGACTAGCTTTTGACCAACTTTGACAAGCAATGACCAGCTAAGACCAGCTTTGTACCCAGTTACCGCATAAGCGGGGGCTGGGTAATATTTGACCAGTGGCCTTAGCGTACGCGCTCTGGTTCCCCACTTTAAACTTCACCTTGTGTCACAACTCGCTCCAGTGGTGAAGTAGGGTAAATATCAAGTGTAGTAACTGTTCTCCTCTTCACTAATAGTACTTGTAATATTAACCGTTTCCCTATAAGGAAACATTTGGCATTTATTGACCGAGCAGCCAGTGCTACAATCATTGGAAAATATATTCGTCAATTTCACTGACTGTGTTCATTGTTTCTAGTGTTTTTTTTATTTTTAATCATTTCACCCCGAGCAAGGCGGAAATGCCACTGATGTGCAGGGGGCTACATAACTGTAAAAAGATTAATTAGAAGAGAGTGAGGAGTACAGACCAGTTCGAAAAGAGCAATAGAAAGATGAGAATGCAGGTGTGATGACAGTTACATAGGTGGAGGGAAAGGGAAGGATATACGGGGTGGGGAGACAGCTAGAATCCAGTGGTTAATAGATGAGTATTGACATAGCATTTAAATTCTTGGAGGTTGTAGCCATCAGGAAAGCAAGAGTATGGGAGCGAGTTCCACAGGCGGGAAGTGCAAGAAAAGAAGCCGCAGGAGTGAGGAGTGGGGGACTTCAATGTCTTTGAGTTCTACGTGATCTCAATTTTTATTGTTGAATGTTCTCAAGTGTTCACTGGTGTTATTTCGTATAGTTCTTTGTGATTATGTAGCACTAGTTCAAGACTTTTAAAGAAGGATGGTTTAAGTTCGGACGTTTAAGTTCGGGGCCATTTGTAATTATTGATTCGAAAAAGCGGTTGTTTACGTAAGTCCCGAATGAATTTGGTGGCATGCATGGCAATCATATGAAAGTTTCGATTTGACGAGGCTTTTTGAGAACATAACTCCAGTTTTAGATTAGTGTTTTGATTTTAGTGCAGTAGAACAAGAAATCGGGAAGCTGAGTTCAAATTCCAGTTGAGTTCGTTGCATGCACTTACGCGC
>JBBBDQ010001147.1:2055000-2089501 GCA_037127315.1 Ascarosepion bandense
CAATAAAAAAAAACACCCTGACGTAAAAAATATATAGGCAAAAAATCTACTCTCTTATTTGAGAACACTAATCGCTTTTATTGACATAACTTATTTTTTCATTGGTCGACAGTTGGAGAGGACAGACAGTATTAACAGATGCATTAAAACAACGGCTGTCAATGACTTATTTTTATTTTGTTATCGGCATATCGTACAGGACGCGCAGAGTTAACCTGACAAGCGTTTTCGCTCCGTGAATGGACTTGTTTGAGTAATGAGTGAAACAGAAAGTGACCCATTTTTGTCCGAGTTTTAGTGCTGATTTGCACGTCTGTCCGGATTGTTTTCGTGCTGAAAGAATTTTTGTCTTGCGTGTGCTGACATGGAAACGCAACCACTATGGATGCCTCTCCCTAAAACCCAGAACAACTCTTTCCTGTTACTCCACCAGCATGGAAAATGGATAGACTCAAGAAGGGCCCGGAGTACTCTGAGGCCTATAAGGATGTGTACAAAGATTTAATTTTGGGAAACCAGCTTTAAAAGTTCCGTCTTTTCTTGACACGGTAGCTACGTTGGACGTTCTCCCTGCTGACCACGGATGTCAAAAGCCGTAAATTGATGGGAGTCAGCAGGAGGATAATAGAGGAGGCTTTGAAATTGCTCAACATATATTTTTTTAGTGCAATGTTATTTTTTACACCTTAGAATTCACGAATGTGAAAAAAAATTGTAAAAATTTCAACATTTAAACAATGTTTGGTGGCTGGGGACCAGTTTCTCATACAACCTTATAGTGGATTGAAAATGGAGGATCGATCTACTATAACGTATGAGAAACTGCCCCCACCTCCAAATTTGTTTAGATATTGTAAATTTTCAGTTTATTTATTTATTTATTTATTTATGTTTTTTTTTTTTGATTATCGGAAAGTTTAAGTAACACTCGATAGAACTGCGCTGAAAAAAAGAAAAAAAAAGAAAAACAACGAAATTAACATAAACAAAGCGACCCCAACGTGAGTGGATTGAAAATGGAGGATCGATTTATTTTAACGTTGTATGAGAAACTGAGCCAACCCACTTGTTTAGATATTGTAATTTTTCAATTTTTTTTTTTTGATAATCAGAAAGTTTAAGTAAAAATCGATAGGACTGCGCTGAAAAAAGTTAAAAAAAAAAATGAGAAACAATGAAAATAAACGTAGTGGTAGTCTGCTTCAGGTCCGCCAAATAATATTATGCGAGGGGTACTCATGGACATTTCAGAAGACCACTGGTGGGCTTTACTTGCCCATTAGGGGCAGGTAGGGCATGTAACTTCTAGAAAAGATTAAGGCGGGTATTGCCACCAGAGATGTCTCTCTGTATGTAACAATGACCCGTAGAGGCTTAAACAACATCATCGATGTGCAGAGCCAAGAACATGGTCTTCCTTAGAGGCCGTCGACCGCACTACTGGCCTTGTGGCGTGGCGGAGTATTTATCAGAGGCATTCCCTGGCAGGAATTCGTTGCAACTAACGCAGAAACTACCCTAGTAACTGACAACATCCACGGAAGCAGTGAGACCTCTGTGAATGGCAGCAAATAGCGACACCTTCTCCCCAGCATGATAACCCACAGGAGCAGAAACAACAAAAGCAGCAACTGAAGAAGCAACAACAGCAATATCAGGAACAGGAACAACAGCAGCAGCAGCTCCAAAAACAGAAGCATCCACAAAAACAACAGCAGCAGCAGCAGGATAAATGTGTGGAGGTAGGCGATATGTCCCTCACCCGCACCGCGATCTTTTTCTTTAAATAATCGTATAAAAAAGAAAAGAAATCCAGTCGAAGTAAAGCGGAAGAAGGCCATGGAATATTTCAAATCCCAATCCGCGCCTTTTTTGTCAAGCAGAAATGAATCTATTTATGCCAAAGAAGCAAAGAGACTCTGCATTTCCCCCAGTAAGGACTCACCATCTCCTCCCCACATACCAACCTCTAAACCTATCCTCCTTAGGAAGAAATAACTGTTGCCCAAGGGAGAGGCGATCTGTCAGGTCGAGACGAAGGCTCTCGAGAGGGACCTTTCTACGCAAAGGAAGTCCCTCTTGAAGCCTTTGTTCAAGTGTACATTTGTCAAAGGATAACTCCAGCTTCGAGGTGGAAACCTGCGAGGTTGGGACCACCTGGTTAGAGCAACAGACGTTTTCCCAAATAACAGGATGGCCCAAATAGGGACTCTGGATTTTTAAAAGTTATCAAAGTTATGTGCAATTAGGAACTCGGTTATTGTCCATCTCTCCTTATATCAGTCAGTTAAGTGCCATACGTGGTAAACGCTTGGGTGATCATGTCTCTTTCGAGACATGACTGACTAGGCAGAAGATTATCCCGCAGTAGGTTGCCATTGCTTTCTGGTAGATTGGTTGGCCAGCAAAGGTTATAGAACCCAATCTGTCCTGTTATTTAACCCATAACTGGAAAGAAGAGAGGGATTAATACCTTTCCCAAGGGTATTTGCGCGTAAGTGAATGCAATGACTTCAACTGGAATTTGAACTGGACTCCCTGATTTCTCGTTCCGAGCCGATATCCACTGTACCACAACGCACATCCTTCTTATATAGAGATCTTAAATTAACCTTCCGACGGATGTTGGCGGGATTGTCCTGGATGGACGCATTACATACGAGATGGATAAAGGAAGTCTGGGACAATCCGTCGGGGATCTGACACTGTCTAGTCTGTGTCCAATGGATAAACTTTTAAAATGTCTTTCAAGCTAGTCAGTGGCTTGAGAGATCGGATTATGACTGCCCGACTGCTTCGTGATCTCTTGTTCTTCGGTGTAGATGTGGCCGCGATACAGGTGACATTGATGCTCGTGTGCTGTTTAGTGACTTTGTTGTCTATTCAGCTAACGGGGACCAGCTAGGCAGAGATGTTTCCTAGTTTGTTAAACGTATCCTGGATGTGAAGGTGGACCTTGTCCATGTCGATGCGGGTGAGAGGGGGCGGTTGATCGTGGCCGATATTGCCGTGAAAAGTGGTTCGTTTCGGATCGTTACGGTTTATGCGCCCAACGATCTCAGGGGTCGTGTCTCATTTTTTCCGTCAGTTAGGGCCATTCCTGGTGGATTCGTCGCGCTTAGCCTTAATAGGGGATTGAAATGCTATTCTGGACCCTAAAATAACCAGGGGCAGCGAGGAGCTAGCGAGAGATGGACGATCGTAGCTTGATTGATCTGATCGACGAGTGTGGTTTTGTCGATAGATACTGGGTCGATCACCCAGGGCAGGTTCATAAGTGCTCGTCTACAGAGGTAGCCAGCTACATGGATAGAATGTTAGTATGAAGTGCTGATTTAGATTTGCTATGTTGTTCCACACTCCACTGGTTAGGCTATTCGGATCATAGGTACGTCTGTGCCCAGATGATACTAGGTGCTAGGTTAGAATGACCAGACACTTGAAATTCAATCTGTTTTTACTGGACAGGCGGAACTTCTGGAAACAGCTGACTAGTTTAGTGCAGCGGGAACTAATGAAGGCGGTTATTAGGAAGAAGTGGTGGGAGAGGCTTAAGGATAGCTTTATGCATTTCACCTCCTAATATAGCCAACAACTTTGGCTAAAAAGGTGACGACCCTCAAGGATAATCTGTCCCGGCCGAAAGCTGGGAAATATTACCTAGACATAGGTTTAGCTAGGCAGGCTCTGGAGCATGCAATTAGAGTGCGTTACCAGGGTAAGGTAGTAGGGTATAGGTTAAACAAGATATCTAACAAAATCGTGAACATAGGCGCAGAATTGTGAAAAGAAGAGATTCACCGAGGTTCTAATCGATACATTCGGGAAGTCGATACCCCGGAAGGGCGTACTTTGAGGTCGACCAAAGAGATGTGCGGGGCGTTTCGGAGGTACTTCGAGAGCCGGTTTAACAATAACCCTGGTTTTTGTGACGAAGAGTTTCGCAACTTTTTGGCTAACTTTCCTCTGCTTTCGCCTACTAAAGTAGCTGGCTGCAATCACAGAGAGAAAAGTCTACTTGGCATTGATAAGGGTCAGCAGTGGCTTACCTCCAGAACTTGATGGGATGCTCTACGAATTATATTTGAGACAGTTGCATATCTTTGTACCGATTTAGACTGTCGTGTTCAACAACTGGTTCCGACAAGAGTCCATTCCGACCAGTTCCTTTTGAAAAGAGCAAGATTTTAAAGATTTTGGCCAAGATTCTAACGGAGCATTTGTAGTCACTTACCGAGATTCTATTGCAGACGTGCGCTGTAAAGAGCCAAACAATTCAGAGCAACTTGCATCTGATCCGCATGATCTTAGAGGGTGTCGAAAACGACAACCCAGCCGCTCGGGTGTAATGAAAGCTTTAAATCAAAAAAGGTAAGTTTCTTCAATTTTGAGTTCAGCATATTCATTAACACAGAAATAATGCTATTTTGGATAAATTTGAAGGGGGAAAAGCCTTCGGGACCTAAAAAAAAAAATCTACCTCCCAACTTTCCAAGTTTGTTTGGTTTTCATTTCAAGTAGGCCAATCTTTGATGTTTTACACTACAATATTTATTTTATCCTGCCTTCTCAGTTAGCGAATGATCTTGATTCTGTCAGCAATTTTACTTTTTGTGATTCGGACGGGTCCTACTAACTTTTGTTATTTTTTACATTGAACGTTTTGTTATACTTTAGTTTTGTTTTTTGGCTCATCTCCCCCCCCCCCTCATTTCATATCCAATTTTTTAAGGACATTTTGAAGCAAAAGCATTCGACCTCACTATAAAACACAGCTAACTCGCTCTACTAACACTCAAAAATACACAATTTCAAAAAGTCTCTCTTTTGACAAAAGCAAATCCTTTTATAAAGGTGAGGAATTATTTCAAGGAAGTGGCAGAAGACAAATCATTTTTATGAAATAACTAGCAGTATAGCCTGGCGTATAGAGGCAGATAAACAGACACACACACAAACATCTTGCCTTTTATATATATATATATATATATATATATATATATATATATATATATTATTGATTTTTTGCACTATTGTAAGAACTGCAACCTTGAAAATTCTGAATATCATTTCTTATGTCTTTGTCTATGAGTGTGTGAAATTTGATTAAAATCGGACCACTCCTTCTATAACCCGATTTTTTCGATTATCAATTTTTGATATTTATCTGTGGTACCTCGACACAAAACCTAGCTAAGAACACTCGCAGACGCTTATAGTACAACTGTATAAATTTTCAAGAAAATCGTTTCAGCCGTTTCGGAGTCTTTAGGTAACGGACACACACACACAGAAACAAAGTTCCATTTATATATAAGTTTAGATATCAGTAAAAATATAACGCAAGCTAAACAGAGAAGAAATATTTATTCTTTCTACCCTCCTTCGGTAGATTGCACAAAGGACAAGAATCCATTTTTCGGGTAGTTGGTTTTCTCCTCGTTCATCACAAATTTGTACATAAAGACATTTTTTTTAGTTTTTTCTAGGTTCCCTGTCAATATGTGGTATTGTGGTACATCTAGCATTGAATGATAATGGATGCGTTCTTGTAGTGAATGGGCAAATTGTAATGGATGAATGTATCGCGAATTGAATTAGCAAAGTCTAGGATAGTTAATGCCTACCAGCCTCACTTCACTTCTATTTCGCCTTCTGCTACGATTATACATATTTGGAACAATAAATAATATATCGTACAGAACACACGTACCCTATTGATGCTCCATATTTTCAGCTTCGTACTACATGTTAGCTATGCTTGCTAAATTCTTGCGGACGCTTCGCCGTGGTGTAATGGTTAACGAGATTGTCTTGCTGTAGCATTTACGACTGAATAGTGAGATTGATCTTCATTGTGTATTTTGTTTTTAATCATATCACCCCAAGCAAGGCGGTAACGCCACTGATGCGCAGGGGGCTACGTAAGAGTGAAAAGATTGGAAAAGAGAAAACCGGAAACCACATCCTGGACAGGGAACAAGGGATGAGCCTCTTCACCTGTTCAATAGACGTGGTTGGAGTGTTAACCGGGCGATGGTTCATTCTATCTACTCCAATTGAAAAAGAAAAAAGAAAAGAGTGAAAAGATTGGAAAAGAGAAAGCCGGAAACCACATCCTGGACAGGGAACAAGGGATGAGCCTCTTCACCTGTTCAATAGACGTGGGTGGAGTGTGAACCGGGCGATAGTTCATTCTATCTACTCCAATTGAAAAAGAAAAAAGAAAAGAGTGAAAAGATTGGAAAAGAGAAAGCCGGAAACCACATCCTAAACAGGGAACAAGGGATGAGCTTCTTCACCTGTTCAATAGACGTGGGTGGAGTGTGAACCGGGCGATAGTTCATTCTATCTACTCCAATTGAAAAAGAAAAAAGAAAAGAGTGAAAAGATTGGAAAAGAGAAAGCCGGAAACCACATCCTAAACAGGGAACAAGGGATGAGCCTCTTCACCTGTTCAATAAACGTGGGTAGAGTGTGAACCGGGGAATAGTTTAGTCTATCTACTCCAATTGAAAAAAAAAAGGGAGTGAAAAGATTGGAAAAGAGAAAAACTGGAAACCACATCCTAAACAGAGAACAAGGGATGAGCTTCTTCACCTGTTCAATAGACGTGGGTGGAGTGTGAACCGGGCGATAGTTCAGTCTATCTACTCCAATTGAAAAAAAGAAAGAAAAGAGTGAAAAGATTGAAAAAGAGAAAGCCGGAAACCACATCCTAAACAGGGAACAAGGGATGAGCTTCTTCACCTGTTCAATAGACGTGGGTGGTGTGTGAACCGGGCGATTGTTTAGTCTACAATGTAGTATCTCATACTTTCGGCGTTGTGCTGCATCTAATCTACGCTTAGTAAATCGTTATATCAAATTTCTTTCTACTCATATAGAGATAAATATCTTTATCAAATAGGGATGACATAATTTAGTTGACTTTTTTCTCATGTGTTTGCTTTTTAATAAGGCATCGTTGCATTTTCCCCGCGTCTTGTCGATTTTAATACCAGGTCTACGCGTGCACGGGTCGAGTCATTTTTTACAGGGACTGAAAAGCAGGAAATGTCAAAGATATAAAATTTAAAAAAAAAAAAAAAGGAAAGAAAATGATAGAAGGAAAATGAAATCAGTAGACGAATGTATAAGTAGTGACAAGTAAAATGAAACGTTACCCTACGACGAGATGGTGAATGGACCCATGGGTTTTAACATAATAGAGAGGAGAGAAGGGGGGTAAGAAAAAAACGATGCTTGCGCTGAATTAATGTTGATCTTATCAGCAATCCGTTAATTTTATGCCTACACAAGAGGCCAGAGTTAAATTTTTGACTATAAAATTGGAATTAACCAACAGATGTTGGTGAAATTTTCAGGGTAGATTTACATTTCCGCTGGTTTATAAAAAGTAATACCTGGCCAAATTTAATTTTAAAAATATTAACCATAATTTTTTTTTCTTTTCTTTTTTTGCTGTGCTTAAAACTGAGAAAAATGTACCCTTCTCTTTTTTTTTGCCCCTAACACAAGTTTTACGTGTCTAAACACAGGTAGACGGCAACGAACCGTCATGGAATTTCTCTTTTGTAATTGCTAACCCTAACCCTAACCCTAACCCTCAGAAAATTAGCGAATGTTTATGAAAATAATGCACTTGATGCAATTCTAGTAAGTAGATGAATCAGTTGCAGTCCTTGAAGAAAATGAGAATGAATCTTAGTGACACCCCCCCCACAGTACCAGGCTAGCTTCTGCAATAAAGATGAGGTCAAACATGTTAATGCACTTATTCAGTCAGTTAAGTGCTATACGTGATACACGCTTGGGCGATCATGTCTCGAAAGAGACATGACTGACTGGGCAGAAGATTATCCCGCAGTAGGTTGCCATTGCTTTCTGCGGTAGACTGGTTGCCGACCAAGGCTATAGAACCCAATCTGTCCTGTTATTTGACTCATAGCTAGAGGGGGAAGAGATGTATTATATTATTGACTAGTAAATAGTGGGGGATCAGTTTAGTACTTCATAGCAATATAAAACTGATCCCCCACTTTACGACCAGTATCAGCCTTAATCATGATTCCAACTATTATATCCAGTCAGTCAGTTAAGTGACATACGCGATACACGCTTGGGCGATCATGTCTCGAAAGAGACATGACTGACTGGGCAGAAGATTATCCCGCAGTAGGTTGCCATTGCTTTCTGCGGTAGACTGGTTGCCGACCAAGGCTATAGAACCCAGTCTGTCCTGCTATTTAACCCATAACTGGAAGGAAGGGACGGATTAATACCTTTCCCAAGGGTATCTGCGCGAAAGTGAATACAATGGATTCAACTGGAATTCGAACTCGGCTCCCCGGTTTCGCGTTCCGATAAAAAATGAATATTATAAAATTATGAAAAGCTTCAGATGAGCTACTCAAAGGTTTGTGGAACTGGGTCACTGACCACATGGGGAAAAGTGTATGGTTGCTACTCGAGTGCTTCAGGAGTTCTTACTTGGTCCTTCTCTACTCATTTAGGCGCATTAAGGACGAACATGAGTTTGTGCAATGATGATGCGAAAGAGGCAAATCGCACTTGGCTAATAAAAACAGCAAAAAAAAAAAAACCCCAAAAAAAACCACCTCTGTTTACTTTTATTCACTATGATTATCCCAACTAAGGAAAAAAGAAATTTTGTTGAAATCCAGATTTGAAATCCCGGTACTTTTGTGTTTATTTTGTAACTAGCAGTATAGCCCGGCGTTGCTCGGGTATAATGAAAGCTTTAAAACTAATCCATGGTCCTGGAGATCAGACTCAGCCTAAAGAATATTTGAAATAATAAAATAATTGCGACAATTTACCAATCGCACCTTATATATATATATATATATATATATATATATATATATATATACTAGCAGTATAGCCCGGCATTGCTCGGGTGTAACGAAAGCTTTAAAACTAATCCATGGTCCTGGAGCTCAGACTCTTTGGGCGTTGGCACGAAAGACTAAAAAGCAATAGTTGTTTCCAGTTAAAGCAAAACCCTAGACTGAAAGAAAAATGAATGGATGTAAGTCAAATTTTCATTTCCTGGTATTGATATCAAATAAGTTTTTTCGTCGTAAACTGAATTTTGAAGGTTAAATAAGTCCTTTGAGTAAATGATATCATGGCTGAGACTAAGAACTACAATTATACCTACTTAGAGTCAAACCCAAAAGCAAAAACGAAAATAAAAGGGCTGAAAAAATGCAGACATACAGGCAAATAAACAGACGCACACACAAGCATCTTGCCTCATATATATATATATATTATCGATTTTCTGCACTACTGTAAGAACTGCAACCTTGAAACTTCTGAATATCATTTCTTATGTCTTTGTCTATGAGTGTATCAAATTTGATTAAAATCGGACCACTCCTTCTATAAACCGATTTTTTATCGGGTGTACCTCGACACAAAACCTAGCTTACTCGCAGACGCTTATAGTACAACTGTGTAAATTTTCAAGAAAATCGGTTCAGCCGTTTCGGAGTCTATAGGTAACGGACACACACACACACACACACACACACACACACACACACACACACACACACACACACACAAAGTTCCATTTGTAAATCTGTTTAGATTAGATATTTTTGTACTTCCTAAATCAAGATGGATTCTGTCCAGCTATCTGACCCTAGACGTATAAAGACTGCTATTGCTGCTATGCATATGGCACCCTAGCAAGTTAGGACGTTCGTGTCAAAAAATAAATAAATAAATAAAAAATAAAAATAAGCAAATAAATAAATGAACAGGATGTCAAAAGGATGTTTTTCCATTGTTGATACTACGGATTATTTAAGAAGAATTTTAATTATTTACCCTATTTGCATTGTTCGGACTGTTGTTTACTGCCATATTAATTACTTTTTGACCCTTATATACGCGGTCATCTTCAGGATCTGTCTATATTTCTCAGATGAGGTATTGTATTTTGTACACAATTTACATTGTTCGGACAGTTCTCATTTTGTTGCCAGGTTCACCTTTATCATCCGAAATGAGATAATTTAATTATTTACACTGTTTACAATATTCGGACTCTTGTTTTCATCTTCTCATTGTTTCGTTCATTGTACGCTCCAACCATCTTCAGGATCTGTGTATATTTCTGAGAAGAGGTAATGTAATTATTTACTTTGTTTGGGCTGTTACACTCATCTTTGTTGCCATATTTACTATCAACATCTGTCTATTTTTAAGATGAAGTGTTGTAATTATTTACAATATTTACGACGTTTCGGCCGTTGTACGCTCCGGCCGTCTTCAGGATATGTCTACATTTCTGGGATGAGGTATTCTAACTATTTATATTATTTAACATTTTTAGGATGAATAATCATCTTTTACAAGAATATTTTTTTCTTTTTTAAGTAAAATGATTTATAAAATTTCAGTTTTTTAAAAATTCTACAAACCCTTGTTGCGGTTAGGTTTTTAAGTTATTAAGTGAAGACTATACTTACTAATTGAAAATTGAAAACCTTAATACAAATCATCGAGCCAATAGCATTTTTAAATAATTTTTATTTATTTATTTTGTTTTGTATAGAAAGATTGTTTTTTAAGTATGCTATTTCTATGATATATTGAAAAGGTCACGTGTTCTACGATTTCTTTCCCTTACAGGAAAAAATTGCCAATTATGTCAGTTCTGGTCAACTATACTTAGCAGTCATTTGACAGCTGGCTGTCATCAATTATTTATACCTTGCTCAGTTTACACACATTAGATCAAGAAATGCTTTTATTCTAAATTTCATGCTATAAACAAATAATACTCGTGTAAATCAGATTAACTTTAATTTTGCCAAATTTTCCTAAATAACGGGTCACAGATGCATATTTTAGTCTTGCAAGATTTTTCAAACCGAATATTAACTTTTGTTTACAAATGTGTCAATCTCTCAAAAATGGTAGAAAATTTGAATTCTCTTTTTTTTGAAATCTCAAAATTTTAAATTCCAATCAATATGATTTCTGTTTAAAATACACCAGAGTATTTTGCTTACTGGAAGTAGTAAATTTAATCATTTAGTTTTCAATTAAGCTACAAGAAAAGAAAACATTTTTTTTTTAAATTCATTTTAAAAGTTAGGTATAAAAAATGAGTAGAGGTATCTAAGTACAAGCATGTTTTTCGGAATTGCTTTCAGGTATTTTGCATCAAAACAGAAAAAATGTGATTTTTTTTATTATTACAAGATCTAAATAACTAGGCGTTTTATCTGTGAATTTTCACTTTGTTTAGTACATTGTCCAACAATTAGATCGACAAGTTTGTTGAAACATTTTAATAATTATACAGCAAAACTTCATGACCTGTATTATTTTGTGAATGGTGGTAATGTGTAGAAATTGTATTTCTACCTAAGAATCAACATCAAAATGCTTTCAAAGAGCCGCTTGTTCGGTTCAATAATGTTTTAATAGGAAAAGTATGGGCGACACAGTGATGTGATGCGACGCCTCCTCCCCACTCTACCCACGTCTATTGAACAGGTGAAGAGGCTCATCGCTTGTTCCCTGTTTAGGATGTGGTTTCCGGCTTTCTCTTTTCCTTCCTTTTTACTCTTTTTTTTTCTCAATTGGAGTAGATAGACTAAACTATCGCCCGGTTCACACTCCACCCTCGTCTATTGAACAGGTGAAGAGGCTCATCCCTTGTTCCCTGTTTAGGATGTGGTTTCCGGCTTTCTCTTTTTCATTCTTTTTACTCTTTTTTTTTCTCAATTAAAGTAGATAGACTGAGCTATCGCCCGGTTCACACTCCACCCACGTCTATTGAACAGGTGAAGAGGTTCATCCTTTGTTCCCTGTTTAGGATGTGGTTTCCGGCTTTCTCTTTTTCACTCTTACGTAGCCCCCTGCGCATCAGTAGCGTTACTGCCTTGCTCGCGGTGATATGATTGAAAAATAAAAATTACTCTGATGCAGGGCGTTGTTAGCATATTGTCCGGGTTTAAATCACGTCAGTTTACGAAATTGATATCTTTTATTTGTTTTTATTCTCTATTTCTGCTTATCGCTTTGGTCGCTGTTTTTATTGTGAGAATAAAAAAAAAGGAATCGGAAACTGAGGAGAAATACAATTCCATATTGAAAATAGCTACCAAAGAAGAAAGCAAATGAAATGCAATTTGCTAGATTCTTTTTAATTCTTTTTCTTTCTGGGATTAAGCTGCAAAGATGGTAGTTAATGTGACGCGTATCTGACACACTAGGGGCAACCCCTGTGACAGTGCCTTTGAAATCCGAGCATTATTTAAACACAGATTGACAAAAGCTATGCGAAAATTTTCTTCTTTAAATCAAAAAGTAAAAGAATAAATTTAATTCAAGCCATTTACATTTAAAAGAGAATTATCCTGCGTAGGCCGGCATCGTCGCAATTCGGTCTTTGAAGATTACAACACGATGAGAAAAACGAGAATGGGGGAGACGCGCACGGACGCACACATGCATATATATATATATATATATATATATATATATATATACAGTATAACCCGGATATAAGATAAACCTGGATATAAGAGAAAACAGATATAAGATATAAGATAAATTTTCTCTGGTCCCAAATAAGAGCCTGTGATAAAATACACCAAGCCCGGATATAAGAGAACTTTTATCCGGTCACGACAACTTTCTTATATCAGGGTTACACTGTATATATATATATATGTTACGTGTTAAGTGTAACAAAAGAAAAAAAAATTGATTAACCAAGACTCAGAGATAAATCAAAAACAAATATTTAATTTACAAAAACATTAAATAAAAATATTTACAAATATACAGTTTTTGCATTCGAAAAGAAAAACAGTTTACTACTGGCAGGCGAAGTGTTACGAAGGGGAAGGAAGGTATCAAATATCTTTACCCAGTTAAGATAGAGAAGAAGTTTAAGTGCCATACTTTTTGGAAATCCTCAAATGTGTATATAAAGAATAATTATTAGTTTGGTCAATGAAAGAGTCAGAAATATCTATTTACCCTTTTAATTCTATAAGGTTCTCTTTCAGGTTTTAGTTGGTCGGCAACCTTTCTTAAAGATTATTTCGACTGGATATAAATCCGTGAATCTAAACCGGAGTTGATAATGTCAGCAATTTTAGAAAAATTAATTCAACTCAAAAAAGGCAATAATGTCACTAAGACACAAGAGGCTATATGAATTTAAAGAGAAGGAAAAAACTTTTAATCAATTCACTCCAAGCAAGGCAATAATGTCACTAAGACACACAAGGCTATAGGAATTTAAAGAGAAGGAAAATACTTTTAATCAATTCACTCCGAGCAAGGCAATAATTTCTCTAAGACACAAGAGGCTATAGGAATTTAAATAGAAGGAAAAGACTTTAAATCAATTAACTCCAAGCAAGGTGATAATTTCCCTAAGACACAAGGGGTTATTGGAACGAAATGAGAAGGTAAAGATTTTAAATCATTTCACTTCAAGCAAGGCGATAACGTTACTAAGACACAGTGGGCTATTGGAATTAAAAAAGAAGGTAAAAATTTTAAATCATTTCACTTTAAGCAAGGCGATAATGTCTCTAAGACGCGGTGGGTTATTGGAATTAAAAGAGAAGGAAAGGACTTTTAATCAAGTCACTCCAAGCAAGGCGATAATGTTACTAATACGCAAATGGCTACTGGCATTGAAAGAAAATGAAACAACTTAAATGAATCGGATACCTAATCCTAAACAGGAAACATGGGATAAACCGCTACTCTTTTTCAAAAGACCGGTGAGAGTGGGAACCGGTAGATAGGCGAACCTATCTACCCATATTGAGCTTAAAGGGAGAGGGTCATTTTCAATCCTTGCTGACTAAATCATCCCAAAAAAGGCCAAATGTTAAGGTAGACATGAACGCATGGAAGGGCACATATTAAACCAACTTTGTAACAAATTTATTATCGTGAAATGACTAGAAATGAACTTCTTTTTTGTTACGCCTGACCAGTTTGTTTGTTTCCGCTGGAAGTATGGGTTGATCTCATCATTAATCTTTTATTAAATTATTGGCAAAAAACACATATAGTCCAACATTAATCATTTAACAAAATATTGCTGTAGTGTTGACGATTATTTATAAATGGAACTTTGTCTGTGTGTATATGTCTGTGTGTGTGTGTGTGTCTGTGTCCGTGTGTGTCCGTTACCTATAAACTCCGAAACGGTTGAACCGATTTTCTTGAGAATTTACACAGTTGTACTATAAGCGTCTGCGAGTGTTCTTAGCTAGATTTTGTGTCGAGGTACCCCCGATAAATATCGAAAATCGATAATCGAAAAAAATCGGGTTATAGAAGGAGTGGTCTGATTTTAATCAAATTTGATACACTCATAGATAAAGACATGAGAAACGATATTCAGAAGTTTCAAGGTTGCAGTTCTTGCAATAGTGCAGAAAATCGATAATATATATATATATATATATATATATATATATATATATATATATATATAAATGGCAAGATGTTTGTGTGTGTCTCTGTCTATCTGCCTGTATGTCTGCATTTTTTCAGCACTTTTATTTTAGTTTTTGCTTCGGGTTTGGCTCTAAGTAGGTATAATTGTTGTTCTTAATCTCAGCCATGATACCATTTACTCAGAGGACTTATTTAGCCTTCAAAATTCAATTTACGACGAAAAAAACTTATTTGATATCGATATCAGGAAATCAAAATTTGACTTACATCTATTCATTTTTCTTTCAGTCTACAGTTTCACTTTAACTGGACGCAACTATTGCTTTTTAGTCTTTCGTGCCAATGTCCAAAGAGTCTGAGCTCCAGGACCATGGATTAGTTTTAAAGCTTTCACTACACCCGAGCAACGCCGGGCTATACTGCTAGTTTTTTTTTTGTTTTTGTTTTTTATCATATCACCCCGAGCAAGGCGGTAACGCCACTGATGTGTATGGGGCTACGTGAAAGTGAAAAGATTGGAAAAGAGAAAACCGGAAACCATATCCTAAACAGGGAACAAGGGATGAGCCTCTTCACCTGTTCAACAGACGTGGGTGGAGTGTGAACCTGGCGATAGTTTAGTCTATCTACTCCAATTATACTATATGTTGTGTTTTTGATGACCAGGGGTAAGATATCGGCTCCTCAAAAGTAGAGTTCTTCTAAAATACATATCCAGTGGTGGGGTTATGTGAAAACAGTAGTTTCTTGCTGAAAACACCTGGTCTATCAAATGACCGGATTGGGCTTCTTGTTGGTGTTTCCGGTGAAATAAATAAGAAACGTTAGCTTTGGCGCTTCATTCGTAAATATCGCTGAGAGCATTGTTTTTAACGTCTCCGGTATTAAATTATTATTTTGACATTAAAGTTTGAATTAAAAGTTCTTTATAGCAGACACTGAAAGGAAATTACAAGATCTCCTACGGGAAGTCAGCGTAGAAAGCGCAAGGAAAGCAGTTCAAATACAAGAAAACTAAAGGCATTGTCATCAGTAAAAAAAAGGAGATCAAAATGTCTACCACAGGCCGGTTGGTTGGTTGGTTTGTTGGTTCATTTAACCAGCATATCAACCTTTATTAGGTCATTTAATGCTGAAAATCGTTTTGATTTTTCTTATTTAGATTATTTATTTTATTGTTTTTGTTTGTTTATATTCTTTTTTCAAAAAAGGTTTTGTTGGTAAGATTTTTCATTCAAAAAAGGTTCTGATGGTAACATTTTTCATTCAAAAAAGGTTTTGATGGTAAGATTTTTCATTAAAAAAAGGTTGTGTTTGTCAGATCTTTCATTCAAAAAAGTTTTGATTGTAACATTTTCATTCAAAAAAGGTTTTGATGGTAACATTTTTCAGTGAAAAAAGGTTTTGTTGATAACATTTTTCATTGAAAAAACGTTTTGTTGGTAACATTTTTCATTGAAAAAAGGTTTGTTGGTAACATTTTTAATTGAAAAAAGGTTTGTTGGTAACATTTTTAATTGAAAAAAGGTTTGTTGGTAACATTTTTAATTGAAAAAAGGTTTGTTGGTAACATTTTTAATTGAAAAAAGGTTTGTTGGTAACATTTTTCATTCAAAAAAGATTTTGTTGGTAAGATTTTTCATTCCAAACGATTTTGTTGGTAAGATTTTTCATTCAAAAAAGTTTTGTTGGTAAATATTTTCATAGCATTTTGACCCCAGTTTGGGAGTTAACTATTTTCCCATAGCTGGGACGCTAACATGTGCTACCACTCTGGGTCAGGGTGGACCTGAGAATAACAGCAATTATGAGGTGGTTCCATGCTCCTCACAACCTCCCAATCAGAGGCCTTGCTGTCAGATGCAGTTTAAGTTCATACCCAGGACTCCACAGGCCGGGGATTCTAAAATCAAGCAGGTACAGAAATTTAATTACATGGGAAGTGTTCTAATAGAAGACAGAAAGTGCGACACTGATATCCGAACGATGCATTCCAGAACCTGAGTAGAATATTAAGAGGCAGGAAAATTTTGCTAGAAACAAAGAAGATGGTACTGGATTACTATGTGATGTCAGTTCTTCAGTATGGCAATAAATGCTGGACAATCTCCTCAAAGATGAAAGAAAAACTTGAAGCAACTGAAATGTGGTTCTACAGAAAGATGCTGAGGATACCATGGACCGAACATGTGAGCAACGACGAGGTTTCGGAGAGGATGAAAACAAAAAGGAAGCTAATTGAATCAGGAAAATACAGCTAAAGTTCCTGGGAGATGTAATGAGGAAGGAGAGGTTGGAGAATCTGATGATCATGGGTCAGATGGAGGGAACGAGTGACAGGGGAAACTAACACACGGGCTTGAGAAAGTGGATGACAGAGAGGGGCTTGGGTGGAGTAACAGTAGAAAGTGGGCCAAGAGCCACTAGGGATAGGGAAATGCGGAAGACCATGATCGCCTATGCTCTGAATTTCTATTTATTTATGGGACAAGGATTTTGTCCATTTTTGGAATAAGAGGCTGGAATATCGTGCGCTAGCTTTTTTCTTCTTTCTGCTAAAATTTTCCTGTTTCTCTTTTTTCTGTGACTTATTTTTTACCTGAATTTCTCCGTGAGGAGATAGATAGATAGATGATTGAGATAGATAGATAGATAGATAGATGATTGAGATAGATAGATAGATAGATAGATAGATGATTGAGATAGATAGATAGATAGATAGATAGATGATTGATTAGATAGATAGATAGATAGATAGATAGATGATTGAGATAGATAGATAGATAGATAGATAGATGATTGAGATAGATAGATAGATAGATAGATAGATGATTGAGATAGATAGATAGATAGATAGATAGATAGATGATTGAGATAGATAGATAGATAGATAGATGATTGAGATAGATAGATAGATAGATAGATGATTGAGATAGATAGATAGATAGATAGATGATTGAGATAGATAGATAGATAGATAGATAGATAGATGATTGAGATAGATAGATAGATAGATAGGTAGATGATTGAGATAGATAGATAGATAGATAGATAGATGATTGAGATAGATAGATAGATAGATAGATGATTGAGATAGATAGATAGATAGATAGATAGATGATTGAGATAGATAGATAGATAGATAGATAGATAGATAGATAGATAGATAGATAATCACTAGAGATAGATAGATAGATAGATAATCACTAGAGATAGATAGATAGATAGATAATCACTAGAGATAGATAGATAGATAGATAATCACTAGACATAGATAGATAGATAGATAATCACTAGACATAGATAGATAGATAGATAGATAGATAATCACTAGACAAAGATAGATAGATAGATAGATAGATAGATAGATAGATAGATAGATAGATATGAACAGACTGACATAGATATGAACAGATTGATATAGATAGATATGAACAGACTGACATAGATATGAACAGATTGATATAGATAGATATGAACAGACTGACATAGATATGAACAGACTGACATAGATAGATAGATATGAACAAACTGAGATAGATAGATAGATAGATAGATAGATAGATATCAACAGACTGGCATAGATATGAACAGACTAAGATAGATAGATAGATAGATAGATATGACAGACTGACATAGATAGATAGATAGATATGAACAGACAGACATAGATAGATAGATAGATATGAACAGACAGACATAGATAGATAGATAGATATGAACAGACAGACATAGATATGAACAGACTGACATAGATAGATTGATACATATGAACAGACTGACATAGATATGAACAGACTAAGATAGATAGATAGATAGATAGATAGATAGATAGATAGATATGAACAGACTGACATAGATAGATAGATAGATATGAACAGACTGACATAGATAGATAGATAGATATAGACAGACTGACATAGATAGATAGATAGATATGAACAGACTGACATAGATAGATAGATAGATATGAACAGACTGACATAGATAGATAGATAGATATGAACAGACTGACATAGATAGATAGATAGATAGATATGAACAGACTGACATAGATAGATAGATAGATAGAACAGACAGACATAGATAGATAGATAGATATGAACAGACTGACATAGATTGATAGATAGATATGAACAGACTGACATAGATAGATAGATAGATATGAACAGACTGACATAGATAGATAGATAGATATGAACAGACTGACATAGATAGATAGATAGATATGAACAGACTGACATAGATA
The DNA here is from genome assembly GCA_037127315.1 of Ascarosepion bandense. Lineage (NCBI taxonomy): Eukaryota > Metazoa > Mollusca > Cephalopoda > Sepiida > Sepiidae > Ascarosepion > Ascarosepion bandense. The sequence goes on from JBBBDQ010001147.1 coordinate 2,073,734, forward strand.
GATAGATAGATATGAACAGACTGACATAGATAGATAGATAGATATGAACAGACTGACATAGATAGATAGATAGATATGAACAGACTGACATAGATAGATAGATAGATAGATATGAACAGACTGACATAGATAGATAGATAGATATGAACAGACTGACATAGATAGATAGCTGGATAGATATGAACAGACTGACATAGATAGATAGATAGATAAATAGATAGATAGATAGATATGAACAGACTGACATAGATAGATAGATGTATAGATAGATTCATATATACGAATAGACTGACATAAATAGATAGATATGAACAGACTGACATAGATATATAGATAGATAGATAGATAGATATGAACAGATAGATAGATAGATACATTGACAGATATGAACAGACTTAGATAGATATATTGATAGATATGAACAGACTGACATAGATATGAAGAGACTGACGTAGATAGATATATAGATAGATATGCACAGACTGACATAGATATGAAAGGACTGACATAGATAGATAGATAGATAGATAGATAGATAGATAGATAGATAGATAAATATGAATAGACTGAAATAGATATGAAGAGACTGACATAGATATATAGATAGATTGATAGATATGAACAGACGGACATAGATTGATAGATAGATAGATATGAACAGATGGACATACATAGATAGATAGATAGATAGATAGATATGAACAGACGGACATAGATATGAACAGACTGACATAGATAGATAGATAGATAGATAGATAGATAGATAGATAGATAGATAGATAGACATATAGATATGAACAGCCTGACATAGATAGACAGATAGATATGAACAGCCTGACATAGATGGTCAGATAGATATGAACAGACTGACATAGATAGATAGATAGATAGATAGATAGATAGATAGATAGACAGATAGATATGAACAGACTGACATAGATAGATAGATAGATAGATAGATAGATATGAACAGACTGACACAGATATGAACAGACTGACATAGATATATTGATAGATATGAACAGACTGACATAGATATATTGATAGATATGAACAGACTGACATAGATAGATAGATAGATAGATAGATAGATAGATATGAACAGACTGACACAGATATGAAGAGACTGACATAGATATATTGATAGATATGAACAGACTGACATAGATATATTGATAGATATGAACAGACTGACATAGATATATTGATAGATATGAACAGACTGACATAGATAGATAGATAGATTGATAGATATGAACAGACTGACATAGATATGAAAAGACTGACATAGGTATGAACAAACTGACATAGATATGAACAAATAGACATATATAGATATGAACAGACTGTCATAGATATGAACAGATTGACATAGATAGATAGATAGATATGAACAGACTGACATAGATAAATAGATATATAGGTAGATAGATTCATATATATGAACAGACTGACATAAATAGATAGATATGAACAGACTGACATAGATATATAGAGATAGATAGATAGATATGAACAGATAGATAGATAGATAGATAGATAGATATATTGACAGATATGAATAGACTTAGATAGACATATTGACAGATATGAACAGACTGACATAGATTGGAAGAGACTGACATAGATATATTGATAGATATGAACAGAGTGACAGAGATATGAAAGGACTGACATAGATAGATATATTGACAGATATGAACAGACTGACATAGATTGGAAGAGACTGACATAGATATATTGATAGATATGAACAGAGTGACAGAGATATGAAAGGACTGACATAGATAGATAGATAGATAGATAGATAGATATGAACAGACTGACATAGATATGAAAGGACTGACGTAGATAGATAGATAGATAGATAGATTGATAGATATGAACATACTGACATAGATATGAAAGGACTGACGTAGATAGATATATAGATAGATAGATAGATAGATATGAACAGACTGACATAGATATGAAAGGACTGACATAGATAGATAGATAGATAGATTGATAGATATGAATAGACTGAAATAGATATGAAAAGACTGACATAGATATATAGATAGATTGATAGATAGATATGAACAGATGGACATAGATAGATAGATATGAACAGACTGACATAGATATGAGCAGACTGACATAGATAGATAGATAGATATGAACAGACTGACATAGACAGATAGATAGATAGACAGATAGATATGAACAGCCTGACAGAGATAGTCAGATAGATATGAACAGACTGACATAGATAGATAGATAGATAGATAGATAGACAGATATGAACATACTGACATAGATAGATAGATAGATAGATAGATAGATATGAACAGACTGACATAGACAGATAGATAGATATGAACAGACTGACATAGATAGATAGATAGATAGATAGATCGATAGATATGAACAGACTGACATATGTATGAACAGACTGACATAGATAGATAGATAGATCAATAGATATGAACAGACTGACATAGATAGATAGATAGATCGATAGATATGAACAGACTGACATAGATATGAACAGACTGACAAGGATAGATAGATAGATAGATAGATAAATAGATAGATATGAACAGACTGACATAGATAGATAGATATGAACAGACTGACATAAATAGATAGATATGAACAGACTGATATAAATAGATAGATAGATAGATAGATATGAACACACTGACATAAATAGATAGATAGATAGATATGAACAGACTGACATAAATAGATAGATAGATAGATATGAACAGACTGACATAAATAGATAGATAGATAGGTATGAACAGACTGACATAAATAGATAGATAGATAGATAGATATGAACAGACTGACATACATAGACAGATAGATAGATAGATATGAACAGACTGACATAGGTAGATAGATAGATAGATAGATAGATAGATAGATAGATATGAACAGACTGACATAGATAGATAGACAGATAGAATTGAACAGACTGACATAGATAGATAGACAGATAGATATGAACAGACTGACATAGATAGATAGACAGATAGATATGAACAGACTGACATAGATAGATAGACAGATAGATATGAACAGACTGACATAGATAGATAGATAGATTGATAGATAGATAGATATGAACAAACTAACATAGATAGATAGATACATAGATATGAACAGACAGACATAGATATGAACAGACTGACATAGATAGATAGATAGATAAATAGATAGATAGATATATAGATACATAGATAGATAGATAGATACATAGATACATAGATAGATAGATAGATAGATAGATTGATTGATAGATATGAGCAGACTGACATAGATATGAAGAGAGTGACATAGATAGATAGATTGATAGATATGATCAGACTGACATAGATATGAACAGACTAAGATAGATAGATAGATAGATAGATATGAACAGCATGACATAGATAGATAGATAGATAGATAGATATGAACAGACTGACATAGATAGATAGATAGATATGAACAGACTGACATAGATATGAAAGGACTGACGTAGATAGATATATAGATAGATAGATAGATAGATATGAACAGACTGACATAGATATGAAAGGACTGACATAGATAGATAGATAGATTGATAGATATGAATAGACTGAAATAGATATGAAAAGACTGACATAGATATATAGATAGATTGATAGATAGATATGAACAGATGGACATAGATAGATAGATATGAACAGACTGACATAGATATGAGCAGACTGACATAGATAGATAGATAGATATGAACAGACTGACATAGACAGATAGATAGATAGACAGATAGATATGAACAGCCTGACAGAGATAGTCAGATAGATATGAACAGACTGACATAGATAGATAGATAGATAGATAGATAGATAGATATGAACATACTGACATAGATAGATAGATAGATAGATAGATAGATAGATAGATAGATATGAACAGACTGACATAGATAGATAGATAGATATGAACAGACTGACATAGATAGATAGATAGATAGATAGATAGATCGATAGATATGAACAGACTGACATATGTATGAACAGACTGACATAGATAGATAGATAGATAGATCAATAGATATGAACAGACTGACATAGATAGATAGATAGATCGATAGATATGAACAGACTGACATAGATATGAACAGACTGACAAGGATAGATAGATAGATAGATAGATAGATAAATAGATAGATATGAACAGACTGACATAGATAGATAGATATGAACAGACTGACATAAATAGATAGATATGAACAGACTGATATAAATAGATAGATAGATAGATAGATATGAACACACTGACATAAATAGATAGATAGATAGATATGAACAGACTGACATAAATAGATAGATAGATATGAACAGACTGACATAAATAGATAGATAGATAGGTATGAACAGACTGACATAAATAGATAGATAGATAGATAGATATGAACAGACTGACATACATAGACAGATAGATAGATAGATATGAACAGACTGACATAGGTAGATAGATAGATAGATAGATAGATAGATAGATAGATAGACAGATAGATATGAACAGACTGACATAGATAGATAGACAGATAGAATTGAACAGACTGACATAGATAGATAGACAGATAGATATGAACAGACTGACATAGATAGATAGACAGATAGATATGAACAGACTGACATAGATAGATAGACAGATAGATATGAACAGACTGACATAGATAGATAGATAGATTGATAGATAGATAGATATGAACAAACTAACATAGATAGATAGATACATAGATATGAACAGACAGACATAGATATGAACAGACTGACATAGATAGATAGATAGATAAATAGATAGATAGATAGATATATAGATACATAGATAGATAGATAGATAGATAGATACATAGATACATAGATACATAGATAGATAGATAGATTGATTGATAGATATGAGCAGACTGACATAGATATGAAGAGAGTGACATAGATAGATTGATTGATAGATATGAGCAGACTGACATAGATATGAAGAGAGTGACATAGATAGATAGATTGATAGATATGATCAGACTGACATAGATATGAACAGACTAAGATAGATAGATAGATAGATAGATATGAACAGCATGACATAGATAGATAGATAGATAGATAGATAGATAGATAGATAGATATGAACAGACTGACATAGATAGATAGATAGATATGAACAGACTGACATAGATAGATAGATAGATATGAACAGACTGACATAGACAGATAGATAGATAGATAGATAGATAGATATGAACAGACTGACATAGATAGATAAATAGATAGATATGAACAGACTGACATAGATAGATAGATTGATACATATGAAGAGACTGACATATATATGAACAGACTAATATAGATAGATAGATAGATAGATATGAAGAGACTGACATAGATAGATTTATTGATAGATAGACTGACATAGATATGAAGAGACTGATATAGATAGGTATATTGAAAGATATGAACAGACTGACATAGATATGAAGAGACTGACATAGATAGGTATATTGATAGATATGAACAGACTGACATAGATATGAAGAGACTGACATAGATAGATAGATTGATAGATATGAACAGACTGACATAGATATGAAGAGACGGACATAGATACATAGATTGATAGATATGAACCGACTGACATAGATATGAAAGGACTGACATAGATAGATAGATAGATAGATATATAGATAGATTGATAGATATGAACAGACTGACATAGATATGAACAGACTTACATAGATATGAACAGACTGACATAGATTGATAGATAGATAGATATAAACAGATGGACATAGATAGATAGATAGATAGATAGATAGATAGATAGATAGATAGATAGATAGATATGAACAGACGGACATAGATAGATAGATACGAACAGACTGACATAGATATGAACAGACTGACATAGATAGATAGATAGATAGATAGATAGATATGAACAGACTGACATAGACAGATAAATAGATAGACAGATATATATGAACAGCCTGACAGAGATAGTCAGATAGATATGAACAGACTGACATATATAGATAGATAGATAGATAAATAGATTGATAGATAGATATGAACAGACTGACATAGATAAATAGATAGATAGATAGATAGATAGATAGATAGATAGATAGATAGATATGAACAGACTGACATAGATAGATAGATAGATAGATATGAACAGACTGACATAGACAGATAGATAGATAGATAGATAGATAGATAGATAGATATGAACAGACTGACATATGTATGAACAGACTGACATAGATAGATAGATAGATAGATAGATCTGAACAGACTGACATAGATATGAACAGACTGACAAGGATAGATAGATAGATAGATAGATAGATAGATTGACAGACAGACAGATAGATAGATAGATAGATAGATAGATAGATAGATAGATAGATATGAACACACAGACATAAATAGATAGATAGATAGATATGAACAGACTGACATAAATAGATAGATAGATAGGTATGAACAGACTGACATAAATAGATAGATAGATATGAACAGACTGACATAGATAGATAGACAGATAGATATGAACAGACTGACATAGATAGATAGACAGATAGATATGAACAGACTGACATAGATAGATAGACAGATAGATATGAACAGACTGACATAGATAGATAGACAGATATATATGAACAGACTGACATAGATAGATAGACAGATAGATATGAACAGACTGACATAGATAGATAGATAGATAAATAGATAAATAGATAGATAGATAGATAGATAGATAGATAGATAGATACATAGATACATGGATAGATATGAACAGACTAACATAGATAGATAGATAGATTGATTGATAGATATGAGCAGACTGACATAGATATGAAGAGAGTGACATAGATAGATAGATTGATAGATATGATCAGACTGACATAGATATGAACAGACTAAGATAGATAGATAGATAGATAGATAGATATGAACAGAGTGACATAGACAGATAGATAGATATGAACAGACTTACATAGACAGATAGATAGATAGATAGATATGAACAGACTGACATAGATAGATAGATAGATATGTACAGACTGACATAGATAGATAGTTAAATAGATAGATAGATAGATAGATAGATATGAACAGACTGACATAGATAGATAGATAGATATGTACAGACTGACATAGATAGATAGTTAAATAGATAGATAGATAGATAGATAGATAGATAGATATGAACAGACTGACATAGATATGAACAGACTGACATAGATAGATATATATATTGATACATATGAAGAGACTGACATATATATGAACAGACGAATATAGATAGATAGATAGATAGATAGATATGAAGAGACTGACATAGATAGATATGTTGATAGATATGAAGAGACTGACATAGATATGAAGAGACTGACATAGATAGGTATATTGATAGATATGAACAGACTGACATAGATATGAAGAGACTGACATAGATGGGTATATTGATAGATATGAACAGACTGACATAGATATGAAGAGACTGACATAGATAAATAGATAGATAGATAGATACATTGATAGATATGAACAGACTGACATAGATATGAAGAGACTGACATAGATAGATAGATTGATAGATATGAACAGACTGACATAGATATGAAGAGGCGGACATAGATAGATAGATAGATAGATTGATAGATATGAGCAGACTGACATAGATATGAAAGGACTGACGTAGATAGATAGATAGATAGATAGATAGATAGATAGATAGATAGATAGAGATATAGATAGATTGATAGATATGAACAGACTGACATAGATATGAACAGACTTACATAGATATGAACAGACTGACATAGATAGATAGATAGATACATAGATAGATATAAACAGATGGACATAGATAGATAGATATGAACTGACTGACATAGATATGAGACAGACTGACATAGATAGATAGATAGATAGATATGAACAGACTGACATAGACAGATAAATAGATAGACAGATATATATGAACAGCCTGACAGAGATAGTCAGATAGTTATGAACAGAGTGACATATATAGATAGAGAGATTGATAGATAGATATGAACAGACTGACATAGATAGATACATAGATTGATAGATAGATATGAACAGACTGACATAGATAGATAGATTGATTGATAGATAGATATGAACAGACTGACATAGATAGATAGATAGATAGCTAGATAGATAGATATGAACTGACTGACATAGATAGATAGATAGATATGAACAGACTAACATACACAGATAGATAGATAGATAGATAGATAGATACATAGATAGATAGATACATCGATAGATATGAACAGACTGACATAGATAGATAGATAGATAGATAGATATGAACAGACTGACAAGGATAGATAGATAGATAGATAGACAGACAGACAGATAGATAGATAGATAGATAGACAGACAGATAGATAGATAGATATGAACAGACTGACATAGATAGATAGACAGACAGATAGATAGATAGATATGAACAGACTGACATAGATAGATAGACAGACAGATAGATAGATAGATATGAACAGACTGACATAGATAGATAGATAGACAGACAGATAGATAGATAGATATGAAAAGACAGACAGATAGATTGATAGATATGAACAGACTGACATAGATAGATAGATAGACAGACAGATAGATAGATAGATTTGAACAGACTGACATAGAGAGACAGATAGACAGACAGATAGATTGATAGATATGAACAGACTGACATAGATAGATAGATATGAACAGACTGATATAGATAGATAGAGAGATAGATAGATAGATAGATAGATAGATAGATAGATAGATAGATATGAACACACAGACATAAATAGATAGATAGATAGATATGAACAGACTGACATAAATAGATAGATAGATAGATATGAACACACTGACATAAATAGATAGATAGATAGATATGAACACACTGACATAAATAGATAGATAGATAGATATGAACACACTGACATAAATAGATAGATAGATAGATATGAACACACTGACATAAATAGATAGATAGATAGATATGAACAGACTGACATACATAGAGATAGATAGATAGATATGAACAGACTGACATAGATAGATAGACAGATAGATATGAACAGACTGACATAGATAGATAGACAGATAGATATGAACAGACTGACATAGATAGATAGACAGATAGATATGAACAGACTGACATAGATAGATAGAGAGATAGATATGAACAGACTGACATAGATAGACAGATAGATATGAACAGACTGACATAGATAGATAGATTGATAGATAGATAGATATGAACAAACTGACATAGACAGATAGATACATAGATATGAACAGACAGACATAGATATGAACAAACTGACATAGAAAGATAGATACATAGATATGAACAGACAGACATAGATATGAACAGACTGACATAGATAGATAAATAGATAGATAGATAGATAGATACATACATACATACATAGATACATAGATACATAGATAGATAGATATGAACAGACTAACATCGATAGATAGATAGATAGATAGATAGATAGATAGATAGATAGGAACACACTGACATAGATATGAAGAGACTGACATAGATAGATTGATTGATAGATATGAGCAGACTGACATAGATAGATAGATTGATAGATATGATCAGACTGACATAGATATGAACAGACTAAAATAGATATAATAGATATAGATAGATAGATAGATAGATAGATAGATAGATAGATATGAACAGACTGACATAGATAGATAGATAGATAGATATGAACAGACTGACATAGATAGATAGATAGATAGATATGAACAGACTGACATAGATAGATAGATAGATAGATATGAACAGACTGACATAGATAGATAGATAGATAGATATGAACAGACTGACATAGATAGATAGATAGATAGATATGAACAGACTGACATGATAGATAGATAGATAGATATGAACAGACTGACATAGATAGATAGATAGATAGATATGAACAGACTGACATAGACAGATAGATAGATAGATAGATAGATAGGTAGATAGATATGAACAGACTGTCATTGATAGATAGATAGATATGAACAGACTGACATAGATAGATAGTTAGATAGATCGATAGATAGATATATATGAACAGACTGACATAGATAGATAGTTAGATAGATCGATAGATAGATATATATGAACAGACTGACATAGATAGATAGATAGATAGATAGATATGAACAGACTGACATAGATATGAACAGACTGACATAGATTGATATATAATTGATACATATGAAGAGACTGACATATATATGAACAGTCTAATATAGATAGATAGATAGATAGATAGATAGATAGATAGATAGATAGATATGAACAGACTGACATAGATATGAAGAGACTGACATAGATAGATATATTGATAGATATGAACAGACTGACATAGATATGAAGAGACTGACATAGATAGGCAAATTGATAGATATGAACAGACTGATATAGATATGAAGCGACTGACATAGATAAATAGATAGATAGATACACTGATAGATATGAACAGACTGACATAGATATGAAGAGATGGACATAGATAGATAGATAGATAGATAGATAGATAGATTGATAGATATGAAGAGACTGACATAGATTGATATATAGATATGAAGAGACTGACATAGATTGATATATAGATATGAAGAGACTGACATAGATATGAAGAGACTGACATAGATAGATAGATAGATTGATAGATATGAACAGACTGATATAGATATGAAGAGACTGACATAGATATATAGATAAATTGATAGATATGAACAGACTGACATAGATATGAACAGACAGATATAGATATGAAGAGACTGACATAGATAGATATAATGATAGATATGAACAGCCTGACATAGATAGATAGATTGATAGATATGAACAGACTGGCATAGATATGAAAAAACTGACATAGATATATAGATAGATTGATAGATATGAACAGACTGACATAGATATGAACTGACTGACATAGATAGATAGATAGATAGATAGATAGATAGATAGATAGATAGATAGATAGATAGATAGATAGATATGAACAGACTGACATGGATAGATAGATAGATAGATATGAACAGACTGACATGGATAGATAGATAGATAGATATGAACAGACTGACATGGATAGATAGATAGATAGATATGAACAGACTGACATGGATAGATAGATAGATAGATATGAACAGACTGACATGGATAGATAGATAGATAGATATGAACAGACTGACATGGATAGATAGATAGATAGATATGAACAGACTGACATGGATAGATAGATAGATAGATATGAACAGACTGACATGGATAGATAGATAGAGAGATATGAACAGACTGACATGGATAGATAGATAGAGAGATATGAACAGACTGACATGGATAGATAGATAGATATGAACAGACTGACATGGATAGATAGATAGATATGAACAGACTGACATGGATAGATAGATAGATATGAACAGACTGACATGGATAGATAGATAGATATGAACAGACTGACATAGATAGATAGATAGATAGATATGAAGAGTCTGACATAGATATGAAGAAACTGACATAGATAGATATATTGATAGATATGAACAGACTGATATAGATATGAAGAGACTGACATAGATAGATAGATAGATATGAACAGACTGACATAGATTGATAGATAGATAGATTGATAGATATGAACAGACTGACATAGATAGATAGATAGATAGATAGATAGATAGATATGAACAGACTGACATAGATAGATAGATAGATAGATAGATAGATAGATAGATAACCTTGAACAAACTGACATAGGTAGATAGTTAGATGGATAGATAGATATGAACAAACTGATATAGGTAGATAGATAGATAGACAGATAGCAATGAACAAACTGACATAGGTAGATCGTTAGATGGATAGATAGATATGAACAAACTGATATAGGTAGATAGTTAGATGGATAGATAGATATGAACAAACTGACATAGGTAGATAGTTAGATAGATAGATTGATATGAACAGACTGACATAGATAGATAGATAGATAGATAGATAGATATGTACAGACTGACATAGATAGATAGATAGATAGATAGATATGAACAGACTGACATAGATAGATACATAGTTTGATAGATATGAACAGACTGACATAGATATGAACAGAGTGACATAAATAGATAGATATGAACAGACTGATATAGATATGAAGAGACTGACATAGATAAATAGATAGATAGATACATTGATAGATATGAACAGACTGACATAGATATGAAGAGACTGACATAGATATATAGATTGATACGTATGAAGAGACTGACATAGATATGATCAGACTAATATAGATAGATATATAGATTGATACATATGAAAAGACTTACATAGATATGAACAGACTAATATAGATAGATAGATAGATAGATAGATAGATAGATAGATAGATAGATAGATATGAACAGACTGAGATAGATAGATAGATAGATATGAACAGACTGATGTAGATAGATAGATAGATATGAACAGACTGAGATAGATAGATAGATAGATATGAACAGACTGAGATAGATAGATAGATAGATATGAACAGACTGAGATAGATAGATATGAACAGACTGAGATAGATAGATAGATATGAACAGACTGAGATAGATAGATAGATAGATATGAACAGACTGAGATAGATAGATAGATAGATATGAACAGACTGAGATAGATAGATAGATAGATATGAACAGACTAAGATAGATAGATAGATAGATATGAACAGACTGAGATAGATAGATAGATAGATAGATAGATAGATAGATATGAACAGACTGAGATAGATAGATAGATATGAACAGACTGAGATAGATAGATAGATAAGAACAGACTGAGATAGATAGTTGGATATGAACAGGCTGAGATAGATAGATAGATATGAACAGACTGAGATAGATAGATAGATATGAACAGACTGAGATAGATAGATAGATATGAACAGACTGAGATAGATAGATAGATATGAACAGACTGAGATAGATAGATAGATATGTACAGACTGAGATAGATAGATAGATATGAACAGACTGAGATAGATAGATAGATAGAAACAGGCTGACATAGATAGATACATATGACCAGACTGACATAGATAGATAGATAGATATCAAGACTGACATAGATTGATAGTTATATTGATAGATATGAACAAACTGACATAGATATGAACAGACTGACATAGATAGATAGATAGATAGATAGATAGATAGATCTGAACAGACTGACATAGATATGAACAGACTAAGATAGATAGATAGATATGAACAGACTGACATAGATAGATAGATATGAACAGACTGGCATAGCTAGATAGATAGATAGATAGATAGATAGATAGATAGATAGATATGAACAGACTGACATAGATAGGTAGATAGGTAGATATAAACAGACTGACATAGATAGATAGATAGATAGATAGATAGATAGATAGATAGATAGATAGATAGATAGATATGAACAGACTGACATAGATAGATAGATATGAACAGACTGACATAGATAGATAGATAGATAGATAGATATGAACAGACTGACATAAATAGATAGATAGGTATGAACAGACTGACATAAATAGATACATAGATAGATAGATATGAACAGACTGACATACATAGAGATAGATAGATAGATATGAACAGACTGACATAGATAGATAGATAGATAGAGAGACGGATAGATATGAACAGACTGACATAGATAGATAGACAGATAGATATGAACAGACTGACATAGATAGATAGATATGAACAGACTGAGATAGATAGATAGATATGAACAGACTAAGATAGATAGATAGATAGATAGATATGAACAGACTGAGATAGATAGATAGATATGAACAGACTGAGATAGATAGATAGATATGAACAGACTGAGATAGATAGATAGATATGAACAGACTGAGATAGATAGATAGATATGAACAGACTGAGATAGATAGATAGATATGAACAGACTGAGATAGATAGATAGATATGAACAGACTGAGATAGATAGTTGGATATGAACAGACTGAGATAGATAGATAGATATGAACAGACTGAGATAGATAGATAGATATGAACAGACTGAGATAGATAGATAGATATGAACAGACTGAGATAGATAGATAGATATGAACAGACTGAGATAGATAGATATGTACAGACTGAGATAGATAGATAGATATGTACAGACTGAGATAGATAGATAGATATGAACAGACTGAGATAGATAGATAGATAGATATCAAGACTGACATAGATTGATAGTTATATTGATAGATATGAACAAACTGACATAGATATGAACAGACTGACATAGATAGATAGATAGATCTGAACAGACTGACATAGATATGAACAGACTAAGATAGATAGATAGATAGATATGAACAGACTGACATAGATAGATAGATATGAACAGACTGACATAGCTACATAGATAGATAGATAGATAGATAGATATGAACAGACTGACATAGATAGATAGATAGATATGAACAGACTGACATAGATAGGTAGATAGGTAGATATGAACAGACTGACATAGATAGATAGATAGATAGATAGATAGATATGAACCGACTGACATAGATAGATAGATATGAACAGACTGACATAGATAGATAGATATGAACAGACTGACATAGATAGATAGATAGATAGATAGATAGATAGATATGAACAGACTGACATAGATAGATATGAACAGACTGACATAGATAGATATGAACAGACTGACATAGATAGATAGATAGATAGATAGATAGATAGATAGATAGATATGAACAGACTGACATAAATAGATAGATAGGTATGAACAGACTGACATAAATAGATACATAGATAGATAGATATGAACAGACTGACATACATAGAGATAGATAGACAGATATGAACAGACTGACATAGATAGATAGATAGATAGAGAGACGGATAGATATGAACAGACTGACATAGATAGATAGACAGATAGATATGAACAGACTGACATAGATAGATAGACAGATAGATATGAACAGACTGACATAGATAGATAGACAGATAGATATGAACAGACTGACATAGATAGATAGACAGATAGATATGAACAGACTGACATAGATAGATAGATAGATTGATAGATAGATAGATATGAACAAACTGACATAGACAGATAGATACATAGATATGAACAGACAGACATAGATATGAACAAACTGACATAGATAGATAGATACATAGATATGAACAGACAGACATAGATATGAACAGACTGACATAGATAGATAAATAGATGGATAGATAGATACATAGATAGATAGATAGATAGATACATAGATACATAGATACATAGATAGATAGATATGAACAGACTAACATAGATAGATAGATAGATAGGTAGATAGATAGATATGAACACACTGACATAGATATGAAGAGACTGACATAGATAGATTGATTGATAGATATGAGCAGACTGACATAGATATGAAGGGAGTGACATAGATAGATTGATAGATATGATCAGACTGACATATATAGATAGATAGATAGATAGATAGAGAGATAGATAGATAGATAGATAGATATGAACAGACTGAGATAGATAGATAGATAGATAGATAGATAGATATGAACAGACTGACATAGATAGATAGATAGATAGATAGATATAGAACAGACTGACATAGATAGATAGATAGATAGATATGAACAGACTGAC